>BHFT01042421.1:0-20909 GCA_004320025.1 Laticauda laticaudata
CGCGGAAACAACGGATGCAACATTTTTCTCTTCCATTGTGTCCTTTTTGCCTCCGTTGGGCGGTGTGACACGGCCTTCAGCCTCATCGTATCCCCCCTGGTGGGCCCAGAGTGGGTCCCCCTCCCCTGCTGTTGACCTTACTTTCCAGCTCGTGGGGTTCACAAGAAGGTAAGACCAATGGCGACCCGGAGAAGGGTAAGCAAAAGTTTTTGAGTACAGGAGCATTGCTCAGGCATGACCATCACTGTTTGTCTCCACCCATTCATGGCAGAGCAACTCCTCCCTCACTTGGCTTGGAAGCAGCTGGAACAGGATGCAGCAGGGAAGCCTTGCACAAAAACGAATGAGCGGGGGAGGCAAGTTGGTGATGGAAGAGGGAATATCAACCTGGCTACAGTTAGGAACCCAGCCAGGGTTAGCTGTCTGTCCCTAATGGGGCATTCTCCAGCAGCATCCACCCTACATTCTCAGGCTAGGTGAGGAGTGCCTGGGAGGGGAGGGGCCAGCCAGTGGTGGGATCAGCTGGCTCACTGAACTGCAGAAAAAGTTAACAACCGATTTGGGCAAACTGGTGCTAATCGGCTGAATCCCACCACTGATCTTATATCATTATGTTCTATTGCTTTTGTTTGCATTATGTTGAATTCTAGTATGACATGGTCACTCTCACCCAAGGTTCTTGCAGTTTCAACTCCCTCTATCACTTCTCTGTTTGTAAGAATTAAGTCTAGTATGGCTGTCCTGCTAGTTCCCTCCTCTACCTTTTGGACAACAAAGTTGTCAGCTAGGTTGGTCAGGAACCTATATGATTTCTCAATTGGAGCAGAATTAGTCTTCCAGTTGATGTCAGGGTAATTGAAGTTCCCCATTACTTTTGTAGTGTGTTTCCTGCTTATGTTTGTTAGTTGGTTGGCAAAAAGTATATCTGTTTTTGGGGGGTTGGGTGAGTGGCCTGTAGTATACATCTATAGCAATGTTATTCTTTTTGTCTTTTATGTTGACCCATATGCATTCTAGGAGGTTTTCATCTTTGGTTTCATGGATTTCTGTAGCAATATAGTGTTCCTTTACATACAGTAAAGTCTGGTTTATGGGGTCTGTTGTTTTTTTTTGAACAGTTTGTATTCTTCTATCAGTATATTCCAATAATGGGTTTCATCCCACCAAGTTTCTATAATTCCAACTACATCATATCTATCTTCATGTATTAATAGTTCATCCTGTTTGTTCCCCAAATTTGTGCATTTGCATATAGGCACTTGAGGTCTTTATGTCTGTCTCTGAGTATTCTTCCTATGTCTCCTATTTGGTAGAGTATGTCTCCCTTCCCATCTCTCCTTACCTCATTATTTGACTTGTTTTCTAGGAGGTTTTGCTTGGAATTAGGTCCTGGAGATTGGCCATCCTCTCCCTCAATTAAAGTAGTTTAAAGCCATCCTGATAAGTTGAGCCAGTCGTTTTCCAAAAACATTATTCCCATCCTTGTGCGGTGCAGCACATTCCCTGCCAAAAGCCATCATGGCAATAGTACAGACTGTGGTCCAGGAATCCAATTCTTAGCCAGTAGTTCACTTCTGGAAGTCTTTGTTCTTACCGGATGTTGACCTTTTATTGGGAGTACAAATTAAAAAATTACTTGTGCACCTAACTCCTTAACTTTCTTGCCTAACTGCTTGTAATAACTCAATATTGTATTCAACTTCTTTTTTGTGTCATTCATCCTGATATGTAATAGTAGAAAAGAATAGTAATCTGTAGGTTTTATTATTTTGGTTAGGTTTTCAGCCATATCTTTAATTTTTGCTCCAGGGAAAGAACATACCTCCCTAGATTGTATGTCTGGTCTGCAGATGTCTGTTTTTTTTAATTAATTAAATTAATTAATTAATTAATTTTTTAATTACTATCCTTTGAGAATAAAATCTCCTATCACCAACACTTTTTCAGGTGGTACAGTCTGGGGTGTTTTTCTCTTTATCTCAGGTGAGCCTGTTAATGTGACATTTTAGGGATATTTGACTATGTTTCTTTTCTAGGTATTTACATGTTTTCTTTGAGGGGGTGGTTGTGGTCTGAGTATTTTCAAATAGGTGGAGAAATTAGTTGCTCAGTTTTAATGAGACTGCTTCAGATTGGGTTAGATTGGGCAGCAGGAGTTTGTTAGATGTGTGCTGCTCCTTTCTTTTATTATTGTGTTTTTTCTGTGTGTGATATAACTCCATTTGTTCTCCTCCAAGGGTTTATCAGATATTGAATTCCCCTCATTAGGCAGAAAATGACTTTCAGATAATGGTTAAAATCAAGTGTGTGAAAAAAGCCAAATTCTCAGTCATCATTTTGATCAAATTTGTTGTCTCTCCATAATTCTGCAGCATCACTGTATTGTTTCACAATTTTCAACTGGCTCTCAGTCTATGTAAGAATATAAGAGCAGCCATGGAAGAAACAACAGAAACAGCAGCAATATTCCTTTTTCTGTGTGGAAACTTTCTACCTGCTGAGTGTTACTATTATCCATTCCTGACTGAAAAAATCCCTCTCCTACCTTTGCTACCTCATTCTCAGATATTGTTATTCTTCTAATTGCCTCTAAAATAAGGGAAATAAGATCTGGCACATCTAAAGCTGCCCTCAGATGGTTTTGAAAAATATTCCTTTCATCTTGATACAAGAAGGACATTTTTAGCCACTTATAACTTCGGGAGGAGATGAAGGGGACATTGGAAACCTGGCAGAAAAAAATATGTTGTCAAGGACTGTTTTTGTCACTCCAAGGGCAAAAGGAGCATAAATGGCATCACATCTTACACACTGCAATAGGCTTTTCTTGTAGTTGGTTGTGTAGGTTTTAATAGCTCGTAGACCAGCCTTTCTCATGACAGGTACCATTCAGATGGGTTGGATGACAGCAACCATCCGGAGCCATGGTAACTGCTGTAATACAGGAGTGTCAAACTTGATTTCATTGAGTGCCAGATCAGCATTGTGGATGTCCTCCAGGGGCCAGTGTGGAGGGGCATGGCCAGGGTGGTTATGGATAACTGGGCATGGCTACCTCAGTGTTGCTCACTTGGGAAGTGCCTGTGAAGGCCAGGAGGGGTTGGGGAAGAAATCATGAGTTGCTGGCAGCCTCAGTGGTGGTAGCAGCCCACAGTGGTGCCAAAGTGCATTGGATGGGGCTCCATGCATGGGCCAAGGGCAAGATATGTAGGTGGGCTGAGGAGATAACCAGGGGTGACCTGTTGGTGACTTCCAACTGCATGGGATAGAGTAGGCTGGCCGATGGTGTCCGGCAGCAGCTTCTCCATCCTCTATCTCACCTTGTCTCGGCACACAGCAGTGGCAATAGCCAGAGGCAGAGGGGCATGCGGAGGCATACAGTCAGCGATGTTGGGTGGAGCAGGAACATCTGGTGACCCACATCACATGCCTCCCCCCTTCAATCAAAAAAAGAATGAACTTCTGAAAGCTAGGCACTTCAAAAGGAATTCTTTATTGAAATAAAATGATTCCAACACTAGTCAAAGCAGAATCTAAGATGCTTCCAGGCATATAGTAATAGATAAAGGGAGTTAGAACCCCTCCCTTTATTTAGATGTAGATTTTGTCAAACAAAGAACCAACATGCTAATTTCCCCCTTCCCTTTTCTGGGAACGTATCTTAGAAGAGTTTCCCAGGGATTATCTTCCAGAGCTGGAATTTTTATGGTCCCTTCTCAGAGCTTGGAATTTTTATGGTCCCTTCTCCTCTTCTATCAAGAGGTGACATTCCTAGCCATCTGGCTCCAGTCCTCCAGTTGTATATCATGTGCAAGTTATACAGATTCAGTATAAGATTTTAAATATTTCAGGTTTCATTCAAAAAAAGGATTACTACCAACTCCCCCCCCCTTCTTCTTCCACTGAAGAATGGAAGATACACAGATCTGACATACTGCCCTCTTCAAAAATTGAGAAATCCACCTGGAAGACATAAAACATGTGTTATATTTATAGCTTAGGATGGTTTGTGAGGTATTTCAGATGGAACTTCTGTAGTAATGTGGGTGTTTTTACACATCGTTGGCTACCCACTCAATTTCTAAAGGAGGAAGGTGTTTCCAAGCTACTAAATATTGTGTGGATCCACATTGAGTTTGCAAATCAAAGATATCTTTAATTTCAAAATGTTGTTCCCCATGTGACCATAATGGGAGTTGAAAGGAGAGGTGGAGCTGGCATCACGATGATACAGCATGCAATCTTGGAGGTCTGAGATCCTGCAGATATCTTTGCGCTTAGGACAATCCTATTGGATCTAAACCATCCCGAAGAGACAATGAAAGTGTTGATTTTTGATTGAAAGTACATCCTGTTGATCCCAGGATACCACGAAGTCCCTGGTAGATCCAGGGAAAGTCTTTCTTGCCAGCAGCAAAGAGGCAGCCATTAAAGGCTGCTGAAGTTGGGACAGCTTTGAAATGAAAGAGAACAGAAAGAGAGATGTGCTGGTTGGTGAGAACTTTTTCTTTATTCTAAGATCTGAAAGGACACCCTGAAGGAGAAGAAAGAATCTGTAAAAGTTTTGACAGAAGTGATTAAGTGGTGATTTTTAAACAGGAATGTCAAAGTAATGTTTTTTTTCTCATTGCTGGATTTCTATTTACCTGATCTTGTATATTTGAAACTGGACTGATTTTTTCCACCTATTTTTTTTCTCTCCTTGATTTTGTAACATTTTAGGCTAGAGACTCCCTTTTTAGTTATTTTTTTAAAATATCTTTTTCTTTTTTTTATTAATCCTTGTTATATTTTGCTTGGAAAAGAAGGGGTGAAAGTGAAAGCAAAGAAACTTTGTAAACACTGCAACTAGAGGCTTGGGAACATATTCTATTCTCTTTTGACCAGAACAAAGCTGAGAAAGAAAGAACTGATGATTCTTTTTCAAGGACATTGATATTTGATAAGATGGAGGAAAGAGCAAGGAGGTATTATTGCAGGTGCTCTTCTGGTTTCTATCAACAGCTGGAGTCTGGTGTTGAAGTTTATAGAAAAGAAAAGGTGATAAGTTTCTGGAGAAGACGTGTTATAACAAAAGACTTGGATAACTAAACAAAGTGCAGTGTGTTCTCTTGATTTTTCCTAAGCTGTGCTTATCTCTCCTCTCAGTTTCTTTGAAATAAGCTATTTGGATTTTTAGTTCTTTGGAACTTGTCTTTGCTTTTTTTATTTTGCTTGCCTTTGGAAGCTAAATTTTTACATTTGCTTTTTATTTTAAAAAGAAAAGTTTTAGTATTAATGATTCCCTTCCTTTTCTTTTGAAGGAGGAGCTTTTTTTTTTTCTTTTCTCTTTCTGCCTCTTTGGTATTTTTGTTTTTTCCATCTACCTCAATACTGCTTTTTCTTTTTTTCTTTTTTAATCTTCCTGGCCTTTTTTTTCTTTTTCTCTTATGCAGCCTTTTATATTGAGACTTTTAATTGGATTAAGGTGTTGAACAGCCTTGAAGAATTTGTCCTTTTTTTAAAGCTTTTTTATTCCTCACTTTTCTGTCTTTTTTCGGACTTTACAACTTTTTCTCTTTTGTGTGGTTTATGCTTTTTTCCTTCATTTTTTGTATTTTCACTGTTATCTAACTAATCAATTGGATTAAGGTATACAAGAACCTGAAGAAACTCTTTTTTCTTTTTTTTTTTATCATTATTACTATTTGGCTTCTTTTCCCACTATTTTTATTTGGGAATTGCAATTGGTTACTTCACAATTGGATTAAGGTCTAGAAGAACCTGAAGATTTTGAATTGTTTGAAATATGAGTAGGAAATTTAAACAGCTCCTGGTCCTTCAACTTCTACTTCCTCCACTCTACCATCTGGAGGACAACGTTCAATACAGACCAATGTTAAGGCAAGAAGGAAAGAAAAAGAAAAAGTGACCCTGCAGAATGATTACGCAAGGAAATCAAAACATTCAAACAAGATCAGAGAATATTGAAAAGAGAATATAGAAACATCGAAAAAGAACAAGAATATTGAACAAAGAACAGGGAAACACAATGAAAAGTGTAAAACATCCAACAAATGTGATGAAGTATGATGAGAGACTCCAAAAAAAATTGAAGAAGAAGTAAACAAAGAGATAAGAAGATTGGAGACATTGATAACAGATGAAACTGTGGTTGAACAAGATAAAGTTGTAGGCTTAGATGGGAGATGGACAGATCAGATTCCAAATATTAGAGGAAGAAAAAGGGACAAAATCTAGCTGAGATAATGATAGAAATATTGGCTGAAGCTTTGGAAATAACAGAAGAGAAGATGATGGATGGAATAAATCGAGGTCTAACGAGTTCTTCACAAGATATGCAATGAGAAATAGCCTACCAAGAGATGTTCACATCAGATTTACAAAGAAAGCCATTAAACACAAATATTGCAAGTGGCAAAGAGAGAAAACATTGAATTATAAAGATAAGGAGATTGTGGTTTTGAAACAAGTAGCCAGAAGGGTGAGAGAATGAGAAGAGAATACCGTCTTGAACCAAATTGCTAATTTTAAAAAAAGGTGAATTATAGATGGCTGATTCCAGAAGGTTTAATGTTCATATGGCAGAACAGAGATACAGAATTGGACTCAATTGAGAAAGCTAAATCATTTTATACATAATTTTCAGAGGGAAAGAGGAAGAGGCAGAAAAAGAAATTTCACTAATTAAATTCCAAGAGGACTGCCAAATGACGGAGACTGAATGCAGTAGAATGGAAAGGAGGAAGCCAAAGAACAATGTGAACCAGAGTCCATGAGAGCTGCCAAACCTAATTATAAAAATATAAACCATGGAAGAGTAAAAAAATGATTACAATCAATATAAATGGACTTAATTCAGCCGTTTAAAAGAAGGAAAACTTTCATAAATTAGAGAAATTAAAATTTGATATATCTGTCTATAAGAAGTACATATTAAAAAGCAATAATGAACAATTGGTTGATACAGCCAAAACTAGGGAAAAATATTTACCTCCTTGACACAATGCAAGAAAAAGGAGTGGTTTTATATATTAAAGAATCTATTCAGCGAAATTGATTTATTCTGATGATGACAAGAAGAATACTAATGGTGGGAAATAATGGACAAATAATATGAAAACACTCCTGATTGCAATCTATGCCCGAATGACAAACAAGAAGAATTTTATAAAAAATTACACATGAAAAAATAATTGAACTGGACTATTCTAATTAGTTATGATGGGAGATTTTAATGGAATTGTAGACAACAAACTGGACTATACAGCACAGAAAACAGTAAAGCAAACAGAAAGACTCTCCCTAAATCTTTTTTAAATGTAGATGAAATAAACTTAAAAGATACATGGAGAGAAAGAAATACTAAAGCTAAACAATACACCTTCCACTCAGATAGACACTTATCATGGTCCAGAATAGATATGATTATGGATGTCAACAGAATTGTTAACTAATATTCAAGAAATAAATATTGAAACAAGTACTTGCGGCAGATCACAATCCATGACAATTAAATGGAAAGGACAAAGAAGAAGATCTGGGTGGACGTTAAATAATACTATTTTAAAGGAAAAGACTTCACACAGTGGATGGAGAAAGAACTGGCTTTTTTCTTTAGAGAAAACAAAAAAGAAGATCCATCAATTCAGAATGTTATGGGATACAATGAAGGCATATGCCAGAGGTTGATAATAGACATATACAAGGAAAAGGAATACATGAAAAGATTAGTCTCTAGGCATGAGATGATCATATAAAGGCTTGAAAAAAGAGCTACAGAAAATGCCACAGAAAAGGACATTAAGTTAAAAATGGATTTAACCAAACATAAAATGGGTCGAATAGAAAAAAAGAAGAATTAGCACAGAAAATTAGAGTGCTAAACAGAACTATTTTGAAGATGCACAAATAAACCGTAGATGGTTAACATATACATTGAGAAAAGGAGAAAGAATTTAGGAAAATATTGCAATTAATAGATGACCAAGGTCAAGTTTGCTATGGTAGTATAAGAGAAGAAGGAAATCATTTGAGACTATTATAGGAAACTATACACACAAGAGAATATTGATGAGGAAAGTGTCAAACAGTACCTACAGAATGCTAAGTTACCCCAGATACCTAAAGAGATTGAAACAATGTTAGAAAGCAATATAATGATGATGGAGTTACTGAAGCACCAAGAAGCAAAAATAATGGAAAGGCACCAGGCCCAGATGGACTTTCGGCAGAATTTTACAAAACATTACAGAATCGTTGAATCTTTCAATTGCTAGAAGTTATTAAATGAAGTTATGATAAAGAAAGAGGATACCTAAATCATGGTCAGAAGCTAATAATTGCACATTGTTCCAAAAGAGGAGGCCCGATCCATTACAAATCAAGAACTATAGACCTATTTCCTTACTAAAAGCAGATTATAAAATTTTTGCTTCAATATTGGCAGAAAGACTTAAAAACATACTTCAATAATTTTAGTCCATCCTGATCAAAATGGATTTCTGCCAAAGAGACAATTAAAGACAATACGAGAGTAATCTTGGATACTTTGAATACTACGAGGCACATCCTGAAAAAAAAATGGCTCTGATATTTCTAGATGCACAGAAGGTCATTTGATTAATGTGAATTGTTGATTCATGTTATTACTGCTGCAACAGATGGGGCTTTGTTAGAAAAATTATTCAAGCAATAGAAGCTATATATCATAAGCAAACGGCAAAGGTAATGATAGAGGGAGAACTGACAGACTCTATTGATATAGAAAAGGAACAAGACAAGGATGCCCACTATCACCTCTGTTGTTTGTATTAACTTTGGAGTATTAAATAGAAATATTAAGATGAAAAGAATATAAAAGGGATGAAAATTAAAAAGGAAGAATTTAAATTGCAAGCATTTGCAGATGATTGGTTTTTATCTTAAGAAGACCCACTAGAAACAGCATCAAAATTGATGAGACATATGGAAAGGTGGCTTGGTTTGAAAATAAATAAAGATAAGACAAAGATCTTGACAAAGAATTATGTTATCAAGACAAAAAGAAAAACTGGCAGACCTATGAAACTCAGGTCACGAATAAGATCAGTACTTTGGGGATATACTTGACAGCAAGATGCAATACACTAAAAGAGAATAATTATATCATACTTTAAACAGCAGATAGCGCTTAGATTTGATGAAATGGGAAAATTTCAAACTGTCATTAATAGGGAGAATATCAACAATCAAGGATGAATATATTACCCAGAATTTTATATTTGTTTCAACAATTCCAATTAGGCTTGGAAAAGACTATTTTGAAGATTTAAACAAAATTTGTTAATATATATGGCAAGGTAAGAAAAGCGAGAATAAAGGTTAAAACTGTTTGCAAGATGCTAGAATAAGAAGTGGATATGGTTTGGCCTAATTGGGAGTTGTATTACCAACCTACAAATTTGATGTGGGTTAAGGAGTGGATAACATTAAGATTGTTGACATTAAAGCGACATGATCTGTTTTGTGGTGTGGCATCCTTTTTTATGGTTATGAAGGGAACTAAAACACAGGGTACTTTAGAAGACATTATATACGGGTAGTCTCAGGTGGTTAAATTGGGAGAAGATTAAAAGACAATGTTATTGTGGAAAAAATTCCCAGTCTGGCATATCGACTATTTGAAGCATTTTCTTATCCTTATAATATACAAAGAGGAACACAGTTTAGATATGGTGTTAATATTTGAATGAAAAGGGTGAACTTATAAATCGGATTACAAAAACTGAGGAAAAAGTATATAAAGATTGAATTGTTTTCATATGCACAATTAACATTCAAAAGGTATGACCAAGATTCTAAACAGAACGGTTTCTATGATAAACTGACTGATTCTAGTAAGATTTTGACAGGTACTGATGAAAGGTGATTTTTAAAAATTCGTGGGATAGTTTATTAGAAATTAAACTAGAAGAGAACAATTAATATGATTGCTTTGGGAAAGAATTTTGGCATGATGGATTGATCTAGAGAAATGGCAAAAAAATTGTGCGTTTCAAAATTATAAAAATGGACAAGTGCCTTACAGCCATTTAAAAGAGAAAATCTGTATAAGATGTTTTACTGTGTGGCATTTCCCCCGACAAGAATAGCAAGAATGTTCAAGAATAAGTCCGGAAAAATGTTGGAAAAATGTCATTCAGAACACTGGCATATTACCATATGTGGTGGACTTTTGCGGATGCTAAAAAATTGGGCATTAAAATCCACACGTAGTGTTGGAAAAAAATGACCAAAAAAACATAGATTTGAAACCGAAGATATTTTTATTGGGAATGTTACCTGAAAATTAAATGGCCCCAATAAAAAAAGAGGGGAACCTTGAAATACCTGAATTCTAAATGTATTAACAGTTGGCTTTAGGATTGTATTTGCTAAAAACTGGAAAAAATGAGAAAACCACCATCACAGGAGCGAAATCATAAAGAAAATATAATGGACATGTGCTGAATGAGTAGATTTGCATTTGAAATTGGATAACAGGATGATTAAACAATTTTATAAAATTTTGGGATCTATTCTATCAATAGTTAGACAATAAAATATTAGTAACAAAATATGTGACTTTTAAAGAAAATACTAAATATATAAAAGATACTATTTTTTCCTTATTATATCTACAAAATGATTTTTAGATAGATTTGGGATGATAATATGAATTGTCACAAATATAATAAGTAAAATATGATTTATTTCTACAAGCATAAATGATATAAAAGTATTATCAAAATGATTGATTAATAATGATACCAACGTATTTAATATTGGATGAAAAACAGATTCATTACACATATAATTGTAATGAAGACTACGAAATGGGGAAGCACAAAATAATTTGTAACCAAACCGGCACACTGTATGTACAATATGGAAGATGGCCTGATATTTTTGTTTTATTTGTTTATGTTTTTTTTAAAAAACAAATAAAAAAATTTTTTTTTAAAAAGAAAGATGGCGAAGGGGGGTCTAAGGTTTTTGAAGTGATCGCTGTTTTAGTAGGTACAGTGTAAATACTGGTAGAACTTGTCTAAGTGTTTTGGGAAGTAAAAGCTCTACCGTACAGGCGTTAATATTTCGGACATGGAAAATGCCCAAATGAATTTGTTCCAGGTTTTCTTAGAGGTTGTAATGATTTTAGGGAATTTTTGTGGACAAATATATGCGGTCCTCAGTCTTGGAAAGCGTTTAGGGTTCGCAAAACTTTTGTGTCTGCTTTAGCTGCTGTAAAAAGCTGCTCTAGGCCTGTTGTAAGGCATACTTAGTCTGACCAATGGCCAAGTGGCTCTCAGATATTAATCCACTCCTTAAGGAGGGAATTTCAGGGTTCTTTGAGTTGAGGTGGTTGAGCTGGCCGAAGTGAATCTGTGTGGTGACCGGTGAATGGAATGAAACCAGTGCTGCTGTGAACTGAGTTGTGTATGTCGCTCTGCCAAAAGGAAAGAAGGTCAGTCCAATTTGTCCTGTTTAGTAATTTAATACAGCATCTCTTAAATATTGTTCTAAAAAAAGCTGTTGAATCGTTCTTGCTCTGCCATTTTGTCTTGGGACAACACCCCTAATAGTTTTAAAAATGCCTGCCAAAAATGTAGTGTGAATTTGTTACTCCTGTCTGAGATATCTGTTGGGGAGCCCTCATGAAGGCGATAAATGTTGTATTAAAAACATCTTGCCAAGGCCTTGGGCTGTTTGGAATCTTTTGGCATCCGGTACAAATGTAAACCTGTTTTGAAAAAGATCAGTTACAACCCAAATGACAGTATTTCCTGCACTTTCAGGGAGCTCCACTATAAAGTCCATAGAGATCTCTTTCTAGGGTGCTGAAGGTTCTGCCATTGTTTGTAAAAGCCCAGCAGTTTTCCTTGTCTTCTTTTTGCAGCAGCACAGATGGGGCAACTAGCAACATAATTTTCAATGTCCTTTTTGAGAGAGGGCCACCAAAATGATCTTTTGATGAGATGCAGGGTTTTTACAAAACCAAAGTGTCCCTCTATTTTTGAGTTGTGGCAACGTTTCATGAGGTCCATCCTCTGACTGGCAGGAATGTAAAGTTTGTTTTCTACCCAGGCTAGACCATCTTTGAGTAAGCAAGTGTTTTTGTTAGCCTGGAACCAGTCGTCCTTAAGTAGTGCCTCCTTAAATATTGAAGTTGTTGCATTGTCAATCAATGATTCTTTCTTCTCTTGTGCCTGGGTGATTACTTTGGCTGCAAATTGGGTTGGTTGGATCATGGGTTTTATTATTTCAATCTTTTTGCTGTTGTATTGGACAGGGCATCTTCCAAGAAATTTTTCCCCCGAGAGATATTTGAGAGTGAAATTAAACCATTTAAAGTATTGAGCCCACCTCACTTGTTTTTCTGAGAGTTTCCGTGGAGTCTTCGGGGCTTCTATATTTTTATGATCAGTCCAGACTTCAAAGGAGATTTGGTTCCCTTCTAGAAAATGTCTCCATGTGAGGAGTGCCCATCACACAGCATATGCCTCTTTCTCCCATATGGCCCATCTTTGCTCAGTCCCTGTCAGTTTCTTGGAAGCACACTGTTGTAACTATCCATGTACATTCTTTTGGAGTAGAACTGCTCCAACTGCTACATCGCTAGTGTCTGTTTGGATTACAAATGGTTGTTCAGGATCTGGGTGTTTCAGGTTCTGCTGATAATAGTTGTTTCAGTTTTTCAAATGCACTTGGCATTCCATCGTCCAGAGAAGGGGTCGCCTTGGTTTGGGTTTCTACCCCCTTTTGTTTTTAACAAGTTCACGATGGGAGGTTGATATCCACAAAAGTTGGAATGAACTGGCAGTAAAAGTTTGCAAAACCCAGGAAGCTCTGCAGTTGTTTGCGAATATGGGGCGGTTCCTAATTGATAACAGCTTTTACTTTCTGTGGGTCCATCTCAATTCCCTCGTGGGATATTCTATATCCCAGGTAGTCAATTTTTTCTTGATGGAATTCACATTTAGAGAGTTTTGCATATAGTTTGGCATTTTGAAGTTTTGTGAGAACTGCTCAGAGTAACTTGATGTGTTCTTCTTTTGTTTCAATATAGATTAAAATATCATCGAGATAAACAAGAACCCCTTTGTACAAAAAATGATGGAGAGTCTAATTAATTAATTGCTTGAATATGGCAGGTGCTCCTTGTAGTCCAAAAGGGAGCACTTTAAATTGGTAGCATCCCACTGGGGTGTTAAAAGCCATTTTCCACTCATCCCCTTCCCTTATTCTGATGCAGTAGTATGCCTCTTGTAGGTTTAACTTTGAAAAAAAAATTCCTTTAGAGAGGGGGGCAAACATGTCCTTCATGAGGGGGAGTGGGTACATATTTTCCACACTGATGGTATTAAGTTTTTTGTAATCCACACAAAGACGCAAAGAGCCATCTTTCTTTTCGTGGAATAATACTGGGACTGCTATTTTTGGTTGGGTAGGTTCGATGAAACCCCTTTTTAGATTTTTATCGATAAATGCTCTGAGTTCTTTTAGTTCTCTGGGGGACATGCAGTACATTTTCGGTTTTGGAAGTTAAGCCCCTGGTAGGATTTCAATGGCGCAGTCTGTGGCATGATGGGGTGGGAGTTCATCAGAAGCCTCCTCACTAAATACTTGGACTAAATCTCGTACTCTTTGGGGATGTTAATGGGTTCAGCTGTCCATGGTTGGTTCTCTGTTCTTTGTTCTCTTTCTTTTCCTTTCCTCTGGGCTGTTTGCAAATGCTACATGTTTCTGGAAATATACGGTTCCTCTCTTCCAGTTTATTTTTGAGTTCCAGTTCTATAGCCATGTAAGTCCTAGAACTAGTGGCCCTTCCATTCCTGGTGCTACAATGCATTTGAGCATCTCACTATGGTTCCCTAGCCTTATTTTCAAAGGTTCTGTGGAAAACTCCCCCTCCCGCTGCTTTCATTCCATCTAATTGGCAGAAAGCGATGGGATTTTCCATTTTTCTTAGATTCCCAATTTCTCTGCTAGGGTGGAGTTGATTAGGAAATGGGTGCATTCCAAATCCAGTAACGCTGCAACTTCCTCCCCCTTCCCTTGGCTAGAGATAAACAGTCTTAGGGGTAGAGTGAGTGGTTCAAATGGGTCGCTTACCAGAGGGTCGTCTTCCAGATTGCTTTTGGACTGGCACAGGTCTCCTCAGGGCGTTGAGGATTCTTCCTGTGGTTGGGGGGGGGAACTGGAACCTCACAGCTTCTCGCTTCTCAGGCCAATTTCTTTTCCTCAAGCATTGGATTTTTCAGGTTTCCCTACTGATGGGTGGTCTGGCTTTCTAGCAGGGCTTTTTGAATGGCATTCTGCTGCACGGTGCCCCTATTTTCCACACTTAAATCAGCCAGATGGTCTTGGAGTCATGGTGGTTTGGGGTTTGAAAAATTCCCGCTTTTCCTGGGGTGGGGATTTTCTCCAAACTCTGCCACTGTGGTACTGGTTACCAGTCATGTCTATTTCTACTTCCTCTGCCATCATGTACCATTCATGCAGGAGGTTTGGGGCCCCACGGGCCAGGCAGGCAGTGTACAGGTCATCGTTGAGTCCATCTTTGAACCAACAGATTGGTTCAAAGTTGACCAGTTGACTTGGCTGGCCAGGTCACAAAATTCCTCGGTGTATTCAGCTACTGGGCGACAGCCTTGCTTTACAACTCTAATGCGGTTGTGGGCTTTTCTGTCAGCAAGGGGGTCTTTGAAGAGGTAGCATAGGGCTCACCGATCGAGGTTTTTCAGTTCTGGGGGTGTTGACATTGTGGAGGATCACCATCCATCTGGCTGCTGCCCCTTCTAGGGCCAGGGTGATGACTCGCACTTGGGATCCTGGGTCAGGAAATTCCGCCCATATTCTTGCTTGTACATAAGGACTTGTGCCAGGAAAAATCCCAGTTTCTAGGGGTCCCCATCAAATTTGACCCCCAAGGGTCAAATTTTCAAACCTTTCTCTGCAGTTGTATATCTCTGGGTTGGCCAAGGTTAATCCCCTACCCTGGGGCAGCAAGGGGTTGGGTACCTGGTATGGTTGCTGGTCTTATGGCTTTTTTCAGTGCCCGATCATTCTCCACTGGATCAAGGGTGACGGCTCGGGTTCTTTCAATTTCTGGGTCACTCACTTGCCTACGTTGGTGACCTAGTTCATCCCTCACATTAAGGTCCTCCAAGGCTTCCCTCATGAGGTGATTTATGTACCATTTAAGTCAGTCATCGGCCAGTGGCTTCTTTCCCTTCAACTGAAAAAAGAATAAACTTCTGAAAGCTAGGCACTTCAAAAGGAATTCTTCATCATCATCGAAAAAGCATAAGAATGTTCTTTTTGCACCAACTCAGAAAGCTCAAACTGCCCAAGGAGCTGCTGATACAGTTCTACAGAGGAATTATTGAATCTATCATCTGCACCTCTATAACTGTCTGGTTTGGTTCTGCAACCCAACAGGACAGAGACAGACTGTCTGTCCTTGCCTATCTCAACAGATAATTAGGACTGCAGAAAAAACAATTACTAACCACCTGCCTTCAGTTGAGGACCTATATACAGCATGAGTCAAAAAGAGGGCTGTGAAAATATTTACAGACCCCTCACATCCTGGACATAAACTGTTTCAACTCCTTCCCTCAAAACGACACTATAGAGCACTGCACACCAGAACAACTAGATACAAGAACAGTTTTATCTCAAAAGCCATCACTCTGCTAAACAAATAATTTCCTCAACACTGTTCAACTATTACAAAGTCTGTTAATCTTGTCATCACTCCTTATCACCCATCCTCTCCCACTTGTGATTGTAGGACTGTAACTTTGTTGCTTGTATCCTTACAATTTATATTGGCTGTTTCCTAATATGATTTGATTGCTGATTGTACCCTATGACTATCATTAAGTGTTGTACATTTTGATTCTTGATTCTTAATGAATGTATCTTTTCTTTTATGTATACTGAGAGCATTTACATCAAGACAAATTCCTTGTGTGGCCAATCACACTTGGCCAATAAAGTATTCTATTCTCTATTCTATTCTATTCTATTCTATTCTATTCTATTCTATTCTATTCTATTCTATTCTTTATTGAAAGGAAATGATTCCAATACTAGTCAAAGAAAAATCTAAGATGCTTCCAAGCATACAGTAACACATAAAGGGAGTTAGAACCCCTCCCCTTATTTAGATGTGGATTTTGTCAAACAAAGAACCAACATGTTAATTCCCCCCTCCCCTTTTCTTCCATTGAAGAATGGCAGATACATAGATCTGACAGAATAGTTTGTGATTTTCAGCCCCAGGGTAAGAAAAGGTCAAATGCACTCATTCTTTCCCAGAATAAAAGGGAAACAATTTTCACAGATGAAAATTGGCTTGTAGTTGAGTACATCAGAAGGAAAACTTTTTTTTGAGTCCCAGTCAACTTGAAATAATCTCCTGACTCAGATTTCATGGGACTTTGAGCCAGAAACATTAGCTGTGTTTTCACTAGTGGCTTTTTTTCTTCTCTACCATGCTCACCTCGTTGCCTTCTTCCTTGGATTCAGTCTGAACAAGTATCAGCAGGGGAAGGCAAACTCTGAAACCTGCACCTGTTCTTTCTCTTCCATGATTAGGCCTTAACATTTGGTGTTAATGTGATTAATTTTTTAGCATATTGAGGGAATCTACTATGGTTTGTAAACCATGCTTTATGGATGAATATGTTGAGGGAATCCATAAAATTGCTACTTAGCATAAGACTGGAATCCAGTCATTATTCCTATATTTAATAAGAAAGGATGAGCAGACAAAATAACAGAAAGGAGAGGTAGGGAAGTGGTCTTCAAAATTGGCAGGACAGATTTTTCATAAGGATTCCATCTTGCATTTCTTCAAATCCCTCTTTATTGTGTGGCAATTGCTACTGCCTTGCTGTCTGTCGTGTTGCTGTGGAGGTAGGGTGGGCATTTATGTGTCCAATGGTGATTTGTTAGTTCCACAAGTTCTCATGGAGGTATTTCCAGAGTGTATGACAAAGATAAATAGTATTGTGTTCATATTGTACCTTACGTGCGAAAATATATTTTATGTGTATGAGAAATAATTGGTGGAGTGGGGGGCATGAAATGGGCAAATGTAAGTAAGAGATTTCCCATAGTTGCAAAAAAATGATTAACTGTCATGCTAAATAATGGGCTATTAAAGAAAGTATTACAGGCATAAAATATCACAATAGTACATATTGTAATCCAGAAATTCCATCTTGGATAGTATTTTCTGAAAAGCCTCCTTAAGTGTCAAACCTTGCACTTTTCAGCTGTAATATCTGGATTCATATACAACAGCTCTCATCTGATTAAATGTACAGTAAATTACCGTTGAATTTAATCAGCTGATCAATCAGTTGGCAAGTTAAAAGGAATCTGAATCCATAGATACTTCATGGCTACTTTGTAAAGAAAACAATGTTTTCTTTACAGATTTATTGGATAATTGTACATTCATTGGAATTCTATAAATTGCCTTTATTAGGTTCAGTTTTTCTTTGCAAAACAAAACAACTCCCATATGTTTTTTGATGTCCTCCATATAAGGTAACCTTTCAATTCTCATCACAGACTTATACGAGCTTTATAATTAGATAATTCTTTTTCTTTTTCAAAATAAAATAGGAAACAAGCTGTTTTGTACCTGATGTCTGAAATCTGGTAAAGTCACCAACCATACCAATACATTCTTTTGGTAAATTGACCAGTGGCCTGGATTACACATAGGATGTGTAATCCTATTGTTAAATCTGTCAGATTTAATTTCAAGAAGAAACAATATGAAATAGACATGAGGTTGAACAAAATTAAGAGAGATGCTAGTTTTTTTGATGTTTATACCATCTAGATACAAACCAATAAAGAAAAAATGAGCCACAGTCTTGTGTGGGAATCATCAATATAAAAAATGGATCTTCAAATCTAAAAATGATATGGTGGATATATGGGCTAATCCACATTTTTGAAAGTGATATGGAGGTGTGGATATATAGTAAGGGACAAGGAATGTCATAGAGATGTCAGCAAAGTTATAGTACCATAACACAAATCCTGCTTCCTTTCCAGATGTGTCATGAAATTGCTTTCATGCTCCAAAAATTTGGACCTTTTGATATGACATAATAACACTGTTTTCATCAGCAGGAGCCTGCAGACAACTATGAACATAATATAACATCTGCTCAGGCTATGCCAACAAAACCAATTAAAACATTTATCCAAATCCCTTTTACTTTCATATTTTTAATGTTAAACTACAGAAAATGCAGTATGTTTAGATGATAATTAAAAGTCCTGCATTCCAAAGCAGGAAAACTCATTAATATTAAAGATAAAATGTAAATTATATAGTTAATATTAATCAGCTGCTTCTAAAATTGTATACCAAATCATTACAATGAAGAGGCAAAACAGAGAAACTGAATCTTTAATTTGAAAAATAATAATAATTGTTTCATTAATTATTTAAAATGCATATTTTGCACTACATTTCTGTGGGTGCTATGTTATGGAATTCTTATAGTTGATTTTCATATAAAACCTAAGTTAATAGCTAAGCAAAAATATCAATGCCTTAAGATTAATCTTCCTTATTAAAAATGTTCCATTTTATTTATCTTCAAATTGTGTTTATGACTTTCATTAATATTTACAATTGCTAGCTAACAAATTAATACCCTTTTATAAATCTGGTTAAATGGTCTAGAAATTATTGATTAGGGAAAATATTAGGAAAATATATTTTACTTTAATGTGGCACTTAATTTATGTTACATTCAATAGATCTTCTAATTGTTACTTGCTTTTCTTTCCATTTTTATTTTATAACATGATAATTGTCTTGATTCCTTTCTGGCCATTTGTGTTGGTGAGCACATCAGAAAAAAATACCACTGAATCACCCATAAACCAAGCTAAAAGTGGGCATTATAAGTAATAGCACTTAACACATTGCTTCATCATGCTTTAAAGCAGTGGTGGGATTCTACCAGTCCACACCTATTCCCTAGAACTGGTTGTTAACATTCGAAGCAGTTCAGAGAACCGGTTGTTAGAAGAAATTACTGACCTAATCCTGTAAAGAAGGCAGGAAGGAAACATTCTGGNTTCGAAGCAGTTCAGAGAACCGGTTGTTAGAAGAAATTACTGACCTAATCCTGTAAAGAAGGCAGGAAGGAAACATTCTGGTGCTGCTTACAGAAACTGCCTCTCCTTTAACCCGTTTTACATTCTTGGCAGGAACTTCTCTGGAGTTTTTTTTTTCCTTCCTTTGCTGGTATTTTGCTTGTGTGGAGTACCCATTGAAAGTTACAATGACTCTGAAAAAAGTTTCTTATGACCATTTTTCACACTTATGACTGTTGCAGTATCCCCATAGTCATGAGAGGCCAGGCAAGGAGATGCGTGCCTCAATGTGAGTGATATTGAGTTGGCCACGCCCAGCCAATAATATGACCACCAAGCCACACCCACCAACTAAGCCACACCCACAGAATTGGTTGTTTAAAATTTTGAATCCCACCCCTGCTTTAAAGTCCTCTCTGAATGGTTTACAGAGTCAGCATATTTCCCCCAACAATCTGGATCTTCATTTTACTGACCTTGGAAGAATGAAAGTGAGTCAACTCTGAGCCAGTCAGGATCAAACTCCGGGCAGTAGTCAAAATTAGCCTATAATACTGAATTTTAACTGAGGCATCATCACACATTGGTGGGGCACTTCATATCGGGAGACCTTCCGCCACCGTTGCTTTCCCTTCTCCCTTGCTGCCGCAGCATTAGAGCAATGCTGCGGCGTTTGGTGCAGCCACATGCAGCCAGTCAGGGCTCCTCCACCAGTCAGGCTCCCTGCAACTGGAGCCCTGAGGAGACACTTGGCTTCAGGCGCTCCCATCGCTGCCTTCCCTTTGCTTTCGAAGGTAAAGCAAATTATTTTAAAAATGACACTCTACTACAACAAAGCCTCCCCGGCCCGAGAGGGCAGCCCAACCCAATGTGGGGAGGCGAATCTCCCGGGGCATCTTCGGTTCCTCCCCGACCCCCCTACACTGTGCGCCTCTGAGGCACTGATCCCTTCAGCCCAGCGAGTTCTTCCATCTCATAGAAAGGCCAGGTGGGCGGCTGAGGAGCAGCAGTAGCGGGTCCAAGCCACTCGCAGCAGAAACAGACACCACCCTTAGCTTGACGCGGGGAGAACAACCGAGGTTAGCACCCACAAGCCCATCCTTCCCGCCTTTGGAGGCACCTGCACCAAGCGTGTCTGCAGCCAGCCTAGCCACGCCACGTCCGACCAACTCCTTCGGGAGTGTCCGCCAAGGGAGTCTTCGCAGCTCGGTTTCCTCTACCCAGCCCAGCCAGTGGATCCTCCATTCGTGCGGAGGGCTGTGGGGGAAGGCACTCACCCGAGAGGATCTCTCCCTCTCTCTCTCTTACTCTCCCTGCAAGGTCAATGTCTGCACTGCAGCTGAGGAGGAGTAGGTTGCAGCCAGTTCCTCCTGCTTGCTGAGAAGTGAGGAAGCATGGCTTTGCAGAGCAAGTGAAGCACTGCTCGTCTGGATGAGATTTGGGAATGAGGGGCATGAGGAGGCATGCACGCACCCACGGCTCACTTTTCTGGCTCTGCCCAGCCCACATGGCTCTAGCCCAGCCCCAGCGGGATGAGCGGAGGATCCGGTGGGGAGGCGCTCGCTGCCTTGGTGAGAGCTCTGCCGCTAAGAAGAAGGGCCCACCTGTCAGCTGCACTGGAGTGCCCAGGTCTATTCATCTTCTAGGTCTCTATTATGTCTCAGTGTTTTTTTGTGGATCAAGCCGGTGATTTTGCTTTTGTGGAAGCCGTTGGCTGTCAGTACTTTAGTCAGGGTGCATAGTTC
>BHFT01042424.1:0-62597 GCA_004320025.1 Laticauda laticaudata
GCTTCCACTTTCGGCGTGACTCCGCCTGCCAATTTCAGAGCAAAAAAGTCTTCTTGCTGCTACAGAAAGATGGCCATGGCGCTTGGATGCAAATTTGGTGCGAATTGAGAGTGGGCATCCGCAGTGAATTCTGCCACTGCAAGTAATCTTATTAAAGTTGGTGAGACCGGAGGCTCAAAGCAAGCAATTCTATTCTTGGAGTTGACGCAGCCAACGTATGGATGCCCTGGTGAAAGAAGGATGCTGCCGTGTTTGAAGCCCAAAACAGCCCAAGCAGCTGCCTGTGATTGCACTTGCCAGGGGTCTGTTCGGAACATTTATCATCTGGTTTCAGGATATCTTCTGGCTCCGTAGGGAGTGCCAGAAGATGAGAATGAGGCCAGAACCAGAAATGTCAACAAGAAGGCACTGCCAGGGCATTGTCCCAGAGCTGCGCTGACATTGTAGAAACGCTTATCGAGAAAAGATGGTGAGGACCTGCCGAAGGAAGAAGCGCACTGTTCCTTGACCATGTCCCAGGAACAAATGGGAGAAGGCAAAACCTCTGCATGCACTACAGGCTTGGAGAAGAGCGAAACCCCTTGGCTTGAGGGATTTCCTTGTGGCTCGGGAGCACTTCCTCTGGCGACAGTTTGGCAGTGACCTTGCTGAGTAATGGTCTGAAGAGGCTTTGCTGAGTAATGGTCTAGAAAGAGAGTAGGTTTGAAGACCAATTGCAGAGGATGTCTGCTCTGGGCAAGAATCCTCTTCCTCTGAAAGATTTTTGGTCAAAAATCTCACCCTCTTCACACTCTGAATGAGAGGAGTAACTGTGTTCAGATGGTGAAGGCCCTTCCTTCTCATCAACTCCCCTCCCATTCTGGTAGAGAAGAACGGACCCTGAGGTACTGAGGCCTGTGTAAATCAGGATGATGAGGCAAGGAATTTTTAGATTGAAGAAGGGAGAAGGGCCTGAACCCTTTCCAGAGGTTGAAGAATTTGCTGTGAAGTCTTGGCCAATCTCTGACAAATGGCTGAGAGACTACATCTTGGGATTCCCTTGGTCTATGCATCAAAGGTAGAGGCAGAGGCCGAAGGCCTGCTGCTGGTGGTAGGTGAAGGTGGCCTCAGGCCTAGATTGAGGAAGAGGTTTGAGGCCTGGAGGGAGGGAGAGGAGCATAAGGCACAAAAGCCTGTTGAAATAAGCCCCCAGATCTGCTTAAATCCTGAGGATCTGACTGTACAGCAAGAGCCTCAGGAGACCAGGATGGAGGATGGAAAGGCTCATAGAATACTTCTTGTTACCTGGAAGGGCTTTGGTTGGGGCCCACGAATATCACTTGAAACTTGCTGTAGGTTCCACTCCCTTCTGTTGAATAGTTCTGTTGAACTGCCTGTAGAGCTGCATATCTGCCGCTTTCTGCCCTCAGTTCAGCCTGAGTTGCCTTCTTAGGGCTCAAGTCTTAGCTTTGATTTTAGCAGCACATTCCCTCTGGACTGATTGGGTGCATTGCCTATGTCTTTTTCTCCTATTGGGCTTAAGAGACTGTTCTGCTGGGGGGGAAAGCCTCTGCCAGAGCCTTATCTTGCTCCATTTGTAAAATAAAGCTCTTGTTTGAAAAGAAGCTATTTAGACAATTTTTCTGTTAAACCCCTTAGGGTATAAATGGCCCCGGGCTTAATAAATGGTCACTCAATCTCATGGTGGAAGGCTTGAATCCAAGATGGCCCGCTGACTACAAGAAAACAGGCTCCACGATTGAAGAATCGCTCCTTAGGCTATACAGAGCCCGAGCAAAGTCAGCAAGAGAAAAACACAAGCAACCAGCTACACGATCAGCTGCTTGAGGCTCTTATCAGTTTGCTGATCGTGTTCACAATCCCTCCAAACTGCAGGTGTGGGAGGTCTGCAGACACTGCCCAGATTGCCTGCACAGAGCTCTGTAAAGCTGCTCCAACGTTGCAGGAAAGAGGAGAGAGAGAGAGAGAGAGAGAGAGAGAGAGAGAGAGAGAAGAGAGAGAGAAGAGAGAGAGAGAGAGAGAGAGAGAGAGAGAAGCGCGCACCCTAGTCTTCCTGGGAGCTGACTGAAGAGAGGAAAAAAGTACTGAAGATCGCTGGTGTTGCGATCCAACAGAACGCTTTTTTTTTTTCCAAAGGAGAAACAAAAACCACACACAGCTACTGACTGAAAGGAGCTGAGTCAAAAGCTGGGGTCTCTCCCGGGGGCTGGCTTTTATATCTTAGTACAAAATCAGCTATGACATCATAGGAAGGAGTCAACCCCATCCTGGGCTCTCAATGAAGCATGGAGGAGAAAACTTCCAACAGGTTTCACTGCACCAGGAACTTGATTTGGAGGGATGCTGAGGCGAGGAGTTAACCATTTTATTGCAATCACTCTACAAATCTGATTGATTTCAGTGGACTTAGGATAAGCTGCAGGGTCCTTAATCATGTTAATTACCAACCAAATTAATGTAGTTCATGTTATCATTCTTCCTGTCAATTATTTTTCCATTCTCCCCCTTTCCAACATTTCTAGGTAGGAGTTTTATGTGGATTCTGAGAGTTATCACATATGGCTTATAAACTGCATTTGGTTTTTATAACTCAAACTTTGCACCAGGGAGAATGTAGATATCAGATGAATTTGAGGAAGGAGATGATTGGATGTTAGGAGATATAGTATTTCAGAGTGATGATACCACCAGAGTAAGACTCTGTGTCTAACCTCTCTTATATCCCAAAAGGAAAGACTCCAACACATCATTTCCCAGGATTATTGCTTGTGGTGAGCAGGCTCTGTTTAGAGAAGGTGGTCCCATAGGTAACAAGTAACCAAGTATGGAACTCTGAGAATCAAAAACAGCACTCTAAATTTCTGTGAGAGAGTGTGAAGTGTTTGAGAAAGAAACAAGTGGGACTTCAGGCATAAATAATTCACAGATGAGGGAGGATTTTGTACTTAATCCCTATAGTAATTCTTGTATTAAATCACCTTGTTGAAGTCTTGCAATTCTTGCTTCGTTGAACCCTCATGCTGTGAGGAGTTTGACAATTGTAGTCAGAAACATACTAGCAATCATTGTAACAATCACAGATAGGTTTTCCATTGCTGTAATGATTCTCATTTGTCATCATGTGGGATGTTGTATTCTGCTCTAGTTGAAGTGCTCAAGTATTCTTCACAGTCATTCCCAGCTGTAATGATTGCAGAAATAAGGGCACGAGCAGGTGTTGCCATAGCTTCCCAGTCTAAAATTGGGCACAACCGGTTGTTTTAGCTGAAGTTGCAAGGTCTCTTCTTACTGAACAAGGGGAAATTACGACTCTAAGTAAACATCTATCATAGACCTGTTCCTTCATAGGAGTGGAACTCTGCCCCAAGACTTTATAGGTAACATCAACAAATATGGCTTCTTCTGAGAGAAAATAACACTCCTTTGTTAAGATTTCAGTTTCAGTTTTTTTTCAACTCATCCAGTCCCTTACTACCTCCAGACAATGGGTAAAAATATCTGATATTTCTCCTGTCTAACTAAGGAATTGCCAGAGAAAATACTTTCCATGCCCAGTTTCATCTTCTTTTCAAGATGTCTTTTGGCTGGCTGTGGAAAATAAACATCAGCTACATTTTCAGTGGTTAGTTATTTGCTGCCTGCTGATAAAGAAAGGCTACTATTGCTATATGCCTAGGGTTAGCATACCCTTTAATGATTTTTGGGGATTAGGTAAACAAGACTGCCAGATTTAGATGCATAAAAAATATAAAATTGGAGCTTGAAAACGTCAATGATTGTTATCCTGTGTTGTAATTTTTGTATTGCAGAAGTTTTAGCAGCATGGAATTGATTGCTATGCTTATTTGCAATTGACCTTGAAGTTGATAATGCATTTAATGTTGGTAGAGAGTTCAACCTTTTGTTATATAAATACTTAATCATGAAAAGAATATTTTGTAGGAACTTCGGTGCTTAAGTGGGGATTGGCTACCGTTCCTTTAGGTAACAAGAAAAGAATTTATGTTTGCAATAGGATTGTGTTCTGTGCACTTAGGAAATTAGGCTTTTTCCAAACATAATCTCTATTACCTCTTTACATTTATCATTTTAAGCAAATTAATGTTATGAAACTTATATCAGAAATTGAATAACTATCAAAAATGGTTTTATGTAACATGTATGACTCTTTACCAGATAGAAGCTGACTTTTAAGTGGAATTTGTTTTGCTTAGGGTAGGTGAAGCTTATACCAGATCTGAGAGCACTGTGGACAAAGTCTGGCTATAGGAAATTTTCCATTTTCTTACTCTAAGAAAAAACAAAACAAAGAGAAATGGTCCAGGATAATAGGTTTGAATTAAATGCAAATTGGAAATTTTGTGTTGCTTATGCTAGGCCTGGTTAACTTTAAATTTGAAAACTCAATCTGTCTTTCAGTTCCAGTACACTACAAGTTGTAGCTTGACAGGAATATCAGACATTCAGTATAACAACACATAAATCTAGCAGCAGAGCCCTTATGAGAAATAAACTGGAGTTGGTGTTGCTTTTCCAATGTTGAGTGTAAAAACCCCAAAATCTGTGATGGGAGTATCTGTCAAAGGGAATAGCCAATTTCCCTAGATCCACTTAAAGGCAAAGCTAATCACACAATATCACAACACAACAAAGAGCACATACTTTGACAAACAAAGGGATTTATGGATGCTTCTTCCACAGGTAAAATAAAAAAATGCCATGATCATATTTTCATAGCTTTGCTCCTGTGGATGTCACATAATTATGCTCTGAAAAATGTCTGCAATCTTCAATTCTTTCTGTCAACTGCAGAACATAGAACCCAGATTCTGTGCTCTTTAGACAGCTGTTATTAAATAAGCTGAAAAGCCACTTTGGAGTAGTGGTTAAGGAACCAAGCTAGAAGCTAGGATTGAATGCAGGGTCTGCATTTTAAAACACCTGTATGGGATAAACTCATTCAAAAAATTGAGGTCAAGGATGGCTCACCATCCCCCCGTTGCCTTTGGGACCACAAAGAGCCTAGAATAAAACCCAGCTCTTGTTGAGTCACTGGAACCTGCTGAATGATCCTGATATCCACCAGGTGTTGAATGGCGGATTCCATCAGGGCCCTTTTTGAGCTATCCTGAGAAATGGGACAGGTCACAAAAAATTCTAGGGGTGATGAGAGAAACTCTAGCTGTAAACCCGACCTCACTTTACTGAGTACCCAGGCATCCAACATTGACTCCTCCCATCTGGAGGCGAAGAATGCCAAACGACTTCCGATGAGGGGGAGAACAGATCATTACTTGAAGCGTCGGAATGAACGACCTCCTCCTCCACAAAAGAGCCGTTTACCCATATTCTGCTGTTGTCTTCCAGATGCCTCTAGGCGTTGCTCTTGGTGAGGGGGGTATGCCCTCTGGGGCCGGGAAAAACAAGGATTAGATTTGGCCCAGAAAGAAGAAGGATGGAAATAAGGAGCTGGTCGGTAGTCTGCTCTCTTTCCTGTCAAAGAAAGGACCTTCCTCTTGTTCTTGGTTTCGACAAGGTAAGGTTCTAGGGTGTTGCCGAAGAGCTTATCACCTGTGCAAGGAGCTGAAGGCAGCTTCCACTTTCGGAGAGATTCAGTTTCACAGCCACAAGAGCCGTCTTGCAGCCACTGATAAGGCCATGGCACTGGAAGCAATTGCCGAATTGAGGGTGGCGTCCACCATGAATTCTGCTGCTGCAATAATCTTGTTCAGATCCTGATGCGATCTGATCTTTGTTGGAGGTAGCCAATCTTATAGCTGATGCAGCCAGTGGAGCGAAGCCCTTGTGAAAAATGATGCTGCAATCGAGGCCCAGAGAGCCCAAGCTGCAGCCTGATGATTGCGCTTGAGTGTCTTTCAGGATCTTTTATCCTTGGCCTTGAGTACATCCTCAGACTCCATGGGAATGCCCACGAAAGAAAACGAGGCTACGACTAGAGCATCAACCGAGGGCACAGCAAGAGCACTAGCCAAGGAGGGGGCGACATTATCAAATCACCTATCATGAGATGATGGGTGAGGCTTTGCAGCAGGGGAGGCACATTGCTCCTTAACTAGATCAAGAAACAGCAGAGGAGAGGGGAGAACCTCCATGTAAACTACTGATTTAGAGAATAGGAAATCCCCTTAGCCAGAAGGATCCCCTTGTGGTTCAGGTACCATCTTCTCAGGAGTCAGCTGGGCGGTGACCAGAGCCTTGTGAAGGAGTGGCTTGAATAGAGTGGGCTTAAAGACCGCTGCTGAAGGAGGTTGTTCAGGCCGAAAATCCTCCTCATCTGTTCTTTATTGTTCTTTGATCTCTCTTTCCTCTTGCTCAGACCCTGAAGAGTGACTGTGATTGGAGGGGTTGGTATAATCCCTCTCCTCGTGATCCCCCCACTCTGATTGGACAGAAGGGCCACTGTACTCCTGAGGTCGGGGTAACTGCCTCTGCTGGAGAGGAAGGCTTTGGGAGTAGGCTGGGAATAGAGCCTGACCAGCCCCTAAAGGACGAAGAAACTGCTGAAGCCCTTCTGCGAGGCCCTGCCTGATGGCTACAGAAACTACATCTTGAATCTCATCAGGTCTGCTGCCCATGGGGTGAAGGCCCACAGCCATGGGAGTAAAGGTAGCCTCAGGCCAAGACCTCAAGCTACCCTGGATGATCTGTCCCTGAGGTGGATCCCAAGAGGCCTGTTTAAAATTGGGCCCAGATCTACTTAAATCCTGGGGACAGAATTGATCCTCAATTCTTTCAGGGGACCAAAACTGAAGATGGCTGGTGGAGGTAGCTACTCCCCCCTCCCCTGGAGGTACCCTCTGGGCAAACCTGCAATTCCCTAGGATAAAGAGCTTGTTGCAACTGCCCTCTCATTTGCTCTAGGGTTTTTGAAAACTGCCTCTCCAAGGCAGCATGCCTCCTCTTTTCGGCCCTGAGTTTGGCCTTGGAAGTTTTCTTGGGAGCCAGGGCTTTGACTCTGATCTTGGCAGCAACCTCTCTCTGTGCAGATTGGGTTCTTTCTCTTCTTCTTGGGAGGCTTGAGGGCCATGGTCTTCTAGGCCCAAGATTTCTGGGCCCTGTCTTCATCCATAGTGCAAATAGGCAAAGCACAAGAGGTGCTAAAAGCAACCCTTGTACCTGTGCTGCCTATTATAGGGCCTTAATCAGAGTAACCAAAAATCTGGGTTATGGATTGGAGCTCCTGTGGTCAGCCCAGTTAAAAATGGCTGCCCGCCACATGCGTTATGCCCCAATGGTCTTAAAATGGCTGCTCGCAATTGCAAAGATCTACAGAGACTGCCTCATGCTCTTTAGGCTGAAAAAACAAGCCCCGAGCAAAAAAATCAGAGAAAAAATAGTTGCAATCAACATGAACAGCAGGGGAGCACTGTTATCAATGGCTCCAATCTCCACAATCACAGCTGCCCAATTTTGCCTTGGAGAGCTGTGAGGGAGGCTTTTGAGATGCTCCCTGTACTTACAGCCTCCCCAAATGCAATGTCCAATCCTCGGCACTGCACAATAGTGGATCCCTGGGAGCTGTACAAGAAGACTGATCTTCTAGTTTAAAGTTTTGCTGCTGGAGTTAACAAACACTGATTGCTTCCATGACACAAGCTCAATTGATTAAAACAGCTGAGTCAAAGCTGGGAAGGGCCAGCAAGGGCTGCCTTTTTATATAGAGGTAGACTCAGCTCTATGACACCACAGGGAGGAGTCTAACCCACCCTGGACTCTCGACGTAGCATGGATGAGGAAGCATCAGACTTTCAGGCTTTTCCTCATTTGAGTTGGGAAACATTTTCTATCTTTATAAAACTGATTTTAGTCATCACTAATAAACAGTATATTTTTACTGCTTCAGATACAAATTTTTCCCAACTCAAATGAGGTCTGATGCAGATCCAACCCACCTCTTCATGCTATGTCCTTCTATTTTTGTCCCTGGCCAATAATTTATGCCAACTGTTGTTCTTACTTTGATCATGAAGTTTATTCTTCATCATAGTAACAGAAAAACATACAGTAAATAAAAAAAACTTATGGCAAAAGCATATAAAAAGTGAATACAAGTGTTTCAGTATTACTTCTTCTCTTTGCCAAGAACAGGACAATGACTCTTCTCCGGGGCCATGTAACCAAAATGTTTGCCCCCAAACATTCACAATTGTCCTTGTACTTTCCTGTTTTCATCTTCAGTTGGACTTTAAGACAACCAGTACAGTAATATATGATCCATTACCAATTAATCTTTCCCAGTACAGCCAATGATAAAGGCAGTCTAATATCTGGGGGCCATACATGGACATCCCTGTTTTTAAGAATTAGGCCACCAAAGTAGACAAGTTGCCTTTTAATTCTGCTTCTCTTGATATGGTCTCTCTTCTCATTGGATTACACAATGGCCACATTCATGGGCTGTTTGCACGCTATTCTTGATTAAATTAAAATGGGATTCTGTAACTTATGTTCAATATCCCACTGGAACTCAACCATTTAATTTAAAAGCAAATAAATCAAACTATGACTGGAATGGACTTTCCCCTCCAATAACACTATCTGAATTCAGTCTAAATAAACCCAGGTGTGCCAAATTGGGACAACCATGAATAATTACAGAATGAACAAATGAACAGATCTTTATATAAATTCCACAAAATGTTTACAAAAGGGCAGGAAAATCTCCCTTTTCACCTCTGTAAAACTAAGTAACAAAACATATACAAGCAGCTGGCAAGCTGTAATTATAGGCTTGCAATGGTCAAAATGGATTCCACCCAAAATATTGGAAACTTCCTTGTCACTTCTAGCTAAAACAAGGGAGTCTTTAGATTTCTGCATGGCTGTCCTTTATAAAACAATTTGCACAGACATGTTCATTCATGAGTGGCAATGTGTGTGTGTGTGTTTCTGCAGGTGAAAATTGCAGTGGTTGAATCAGTGCCAAAAAAATGGGAAATGTTCACTTCTATCCAGGCAAAGAAAGACAACAGCAAGGGAGTGGGACAGTCTAACTACAGTATTTCATCAACAGTTATTTAGAGGAAACTGTAATTAAATGTGCTGTAGAGCCTGATTTATTGCCAGCATATGTGACTATTTCTTTTACCAGGTCAATTGGGAAATTACTATAAAATTAAATTGGTGAAGAACTTCTCTTTTATAAAATGCTAAAGTAATAGACTTAAAGGCCATTAGGACTTTCCAACAAGAATGTCGACATGGGAGGGGCAAATGGCAAAACGTGTCATGAGACAAACTCTACCTCTTATTCATTTGTGTATGATATCCTGGCACAAAAACAAAGAATGAAGTTTGCAACATGATATCATAATGTAGATTTCAGATTTCAGGGTTTCTACTCAGGCTACACTTGAGCAAAAAAAACCCCTTTCTTTATCTGGCACTTTTTTGTGTGCTCCAAATGCAAATACAATCAGAATAGAGATGGAAGGAGCCTTAGAGGTTTTCTCGTCAAATGTCCCACTCAAGCAGAAGACGCTATACCATTTCAGATAGATGGCTGTCCAGTCTTTTCTTAAAAACCTCCAGTGAGAAAGCACCTACAACATCTGAAGGCAAGCTGCCCCACTGGTTAATTGTCCTATTAGGAAATTTCTCCTTAATTCCAGGTTGCTTCTCTCTTTGATTAGTTTCCAAACAGTTTCCATCCATTCTGTCCAATTCTATGACTTTGACTTTGACTGGCTCACTCCAAGAACTGTCTAAAACATGGGTGTCAAACTCGCTGCGTCATGATGCTGTCATGTGACCTTTCATGGTATTTTCCCATTTGCGGAGCTGGGGTGGGTGTGGCCTGCAGGTGACGCATCCTGCCTGTGGGCCGCCATTTTGACACCCCTGGTCTAAATTTTATCCTTGACAAAATGCTAGTTAGAAGATAATACAGCGGTCTAAACAGACCCCAAGCTAATTTCATGCAAATCATTGTAACTTTCAATGGATTTCAGGGTATTTTTACAAACTCCAATGCAACATTTCTCAACAACCTGGCCTTGCATCACCAGCAGATGGAGAACAAAACAATAAAGCTCAATCCCAACTCAAATCGAACATAGGTCCATGCCACCAATAGACAGGAATTAACTGTGAAAACCCTCAAACCCTCCAGCTTTAAAAAAAAAGCTAGAAAAGGTACATCCTGGGTCCAATATGGATAAGCTGTGAAAAGAACTTGCCATTTGGCACAGCATGACTGTGAGTAAGGAGGCAGCCTCTTTATGCATCTGTTATGAAAATCTAATTCTCTGCACCTCCACAATAATATTATTCTGCTTTTTTACAAGGAAGAATCCATGTACATTTTACAATATGTTTTGGGGAACCAAAAAGGCAACAAGAAACTAAATGTTTATTTTTAAACATGTACTTTAAAGAAAAGATCAGAGCACAATGCTACAGCACAGGGTTTGCATATCAGATGAAGTTTAATCCTCAGCCTCTCCAGCTACAAGTGGAAAACAGCCTAAAATTCTGAAGAATCACGTGAATATCAACAATGTTAGGCTTGACAATTTCTGGTAGTACCTGGGCTTCTATAACATATTTACCTAGGTCACTGAAAAACCTAGCAGCTAGAACAGGGGTGTCAAACTCAAGGCCTGGGGGTCAGATCTGGAGGGCTGCTGGAGGCTGTCACAGTCAAAAATGAATGGCCCTCACAAACTCTGTTTTTGCTGGCAGAGGGTTGCAGGAAGCCTTCAGTCAAAAATGGAGCTCCAGAGCCCATTTTCAATGGCAGAGTGCCCAGGCCACCACAGGTACCCTGACATGAGTGACACTGAGCTCGCCACACTCAGCCTGGTCATGCCCACTCTGGGGCCCCAAAGTCAAACACAATCCTGATGTGGCCCTCAATGAAATTGAATTTGACACCCCTTAGTTAGATCATACATACTAACCTTGGTTAATTTTGTTGGTGGTGCTTAAGATGCTGGGCAAACTCAATCCTTTAGCCTACAAATCTAATCCTTTAGCATACTGTGCAAACCTAAAAAAAAATAGTAATCAAGTTAAGTGTGTTGTCAAAATTCAGCTATTACATTACAGTTTCCTATCTGCCTATTTTAGAATATAGATTAAGGTTGCTTAACTCTTGCCTTCATGCAGGATAAAACTCAACTTAACTGAACAGCTTAACTAATTAATGCTAACGTGCAAGAGAACTGATTTCTAGATTCATTTTCCCAAACAAACTAGAAACTAGAAATATGAGACTGGACATCTTGTGGTAGATTGTCATACATGATGTTTTGAATATTAGCATGAAAAAGGCAAACAAGCTCAAGAAGCAAGCAAACCAAATCCACCTGATGACTCCTTCCTGGGGAGAGAGGAGAAAGATATCAGAAACTAGACATTTCCTTTTGGAGTAAAGGGAAATGATATGTGGACACAAATACCAATATTAACGGTATTCAGTGTTAGTATTTATAGTTAGGATGGATTAAAGTTCATTAGTAGAAAAGAATTTGGAGATGCTGGGTACCAAATACCGTCAGATATTAGATTCTAGTTGTAGAAATAATAGTATGATTTTTACTTGTTTTCTTTATTATTTTCATGTAACATTTCTGAGAGGATATAACCTATAACCATCTTAGAGAGAGGCTTTTTTGCATTATTTTGGCACAGAGCCCAGCCATAAGTGTACTTGTGCATGCCAATAACATACATTATCTCCCAACATTTTGCCTCATTTTAAGTAGGCATATTACACACAACAATCTAATGTGATAGGATTCCACGCCATTCAAATGAATACAGATTTATTGTATGCTAATGATCTCTACATTAGATTTCATGAATCTGAACTACCAACAACCAAAGCAAATTCATGGTATATAAAAGACAATAGAATTCAAGGTGAACTTGGATCCTTGTGGGCATGAAGGGACTTGAGACTGCTAAGCCTGGTCATTTCCTCCAGATAATATAGAAATCCACTTTAAAGGTTTTGCTAAAAAGGAAGACCATTTTGAATAACCTCATCTTGTGTTAACTGATAATCTATAAGAAAGTATCTCTGTACGAAACAGAGATGGGGAACATACTGCGTTTCCAGACATTGTCATTCTCACAACAAGATTGAAGGACAGAAGCTTGTCACCCAGAATGCAAAACAAGATAAGATGTCACAACAGAGGATTAGAAGGCAATAATTCCAGGCCATCCTAGCAAAAGTTATAAATTCTAAGAGATGCAGTCCCAACTTGGCTGGAGACCCCAATTTTAAAGACCCATTCTTGGAATTTAAATCTTCAGCATCAGGATTATATGCACCCAGCCAAATACTCATTTAAATGTAAGATATTTTCCCCTTCCTTTAATGAGAGTGCTGCTGCAGATCAAAGAAATACATTATAGGGCATGTACCTCTCCTTATCTGAAAAAAAATTCTGAGTGCCCTCCAGCAATTTTATAACTACTAGAAATGGAAAAGCTTTACTGGACAAAATATTATTAGTAGAAAGAATCCAGCTTTGCACAAGTCTCTGCTATTAAAAATGGATGCATAATATAATTAATGTTTCTTCCTAAGGCAATTACAAAACAGAAGGAGAAGGGAGAACATTATAACTACTTGGAACTATGCAAAGCATAGCAAAAAACATAGACATAAATGGTCTTTGAAATTTCCCTCTATGATGAGTACAATGGAGTGGTTAAAACACATCCTTGAATTGTCTCACCGAAGACAGTCAGCTGTTTACCCAACTGTGAATCAGACAGGTTCAGGGATGATGAGGACCAGTCATGCTTCAGCATTGTAATCAATTTGTATCATCAGCGGTATGATGGATGCTCCATGCTGCGTCTTTTCTACCTGCTCTATTTATTCCATTTTAAAATAATCTTGAGACTTTCCACTCCATGTTAGCAATTTTGCCCCATCTGGCTCGTCTATCTATTCTTCAAATGCCTGTGAAACAATGCATTTTAAATCAGCATTTTATGGCTTATACAGAATGCCAAAACCTACAGTCCTGTAACTAAATCTACTCTCTAATCCCAGACATGCAAATGAACCTTTATTTAAATCATGTATCTTTAAAAATAATGAAATACAGCAACAATGCTTGGGATCATCCAAGTATAGGGACTTTTAATATCAGGTCTAGATTAACCCATTTAGAAATAGAAATCGGGAACCTGTGGCTTGCCAGATGCTGTTGAAAAATAACTCCCAGACTTTTCAGGAAGCAGAGCTAATGCTGAAAGGTATTGCAAGCTACTTCTCAGCAACATCTGGAATATTCTGTGTAAGGAAATCAGTTATTTGAGGAAGAAGGCACTCCAGTTCTCTGGAAGTGGAATATTCCACCCTTTCAAAGTGAAGAGAGAGAAGGCAAAAGAATCACAACTTGTATTCAAGTGTTACTTCTAGAACACAGGTGTCAAACTTGCAGCGTCACATTGCTGTCACATGACGTTTCACAATGTTTTTCCCTTCATGGAGCTGGGGTGGGTGTGGCCTGTGTGTGACACATCCGGCCGCCAGTTGGACACCCCTGCTCTAGAAGATCTTTAGTCAATAGAGTCAAGTATCTATTAAGATCACCATTCTATTTCTTCTAATTGTCAACAAGAATACCTATAAACAAAACATGATCAGAATAACTCTCTTCTATAGCTGCTGCTCAGCAATTAGAACCGCTTCCAAATCCTACCTATGAGATTGCAGCAAGCAAAAACAATTCCTGGTAAGATTATTGAATTTACTTTTATTGTTTAATTTCCATTAGACCTTTCCCGACTGCTGTGCTGAAATGCAGCCTAACTATATTTCAGGAGACAAAAAACTGCATTGACCTGAAATAATGAAATCTTCTATCTCCATTGCTAATCTCTATCCTACTTCTATTGCTTCTGTTTCAAGTCACTGCAGTCAGCGGATTTTCTCCCAAGAGAATACCCGGCAAAACCTAACAGATTGGATATAACTTACAACTACTGTTGGCTGTTGCTAGAATAAGAAGTTTAATACTGGAACAGCTAAAGACACTTCAAGCTGTCTCACTGGTAGGATACAGTAGAGTTCAGGTGAGATGAAGATGAGGACATGCCAAGAAAAGAAAGGGAATGAGAGTAACTTATCTCTTGCTGAGGCAGAAATGAGGAAAACCCTGCATTAATGTAAATGTGATGTAAACCACCTAACTGAACCATACATAAATTTCCTTTGTATAATCCTTACTTTTAGCATTGCTGCATTTTCTGCCTTTTAATTTTCAAAAAATGTAATTAATTGTTTTTTAAAAGTGCAGACGTCTGACTAAATCTTAGAATAAAATGTGGCCCAGTTTGAACTACTAAAGAAAATAATTATTTTGAGCCTAGTTTATAATACAGCATCTAATTATTTGATTTCACTGATTCATGTGGCCATCAGTATAACTGACAGTGACTGGGTTTTATATACAGTATAAGCAAGATATCACCATTGTAAATATTTACCATATGTTAGTGTAATGCAAACATATTTCATTATGAACAACTAGAGAACATTTCTATAAATGGGAAAAGACCACCAGCACTCATGAAATCATGTGTGTATTTGAGATTTCATGAAGAGGTTGTTAGTCAATGGAGCAAAATTCAAAGCCAATGTGTCAAATTTTCAGCACAAGAACCATATGGTTTCCAAACTTTCAACTCCCTCATTAAAAAATAAGGAGCACAATACAAAAGGAAGAAATTCAAGTGGTGCATTCTTCAATATGACTTTGCACATTAATCCACTTTAATCTACATCAATTTCATGACTTCAGTTAGCATTCTATCAAATATTGTCATCATTCTGCATTTTCTAAAAAGTAAGATTTATATCTTTCTCTAGTATACACATTTATGCTTGTCTCTCTTACCCACAATAATCACTCATCTTGGAGAAGTACATTTTGCAAAAGACAATCATGTCCCAAACTGATATTATTCTCAAAAGTATGAGTTTGATCGCCTCACTTAGCATGATTAATTGCTGGATTGTGAGTACATTTGCCTACATGGCTTTAACAGAGATGAAAAAAATATCTGGACTGAGACCAAGTTTTCTCTAAAGATATGTCAGGTACCAGAATTCTTACATGTGCAAGCGAAGATTTGTTAAGAGAGCAATAGCTATAAACCTTTCCCAACTAGGATTGTCAGAGGTGCAAGTACCTATTTTTGATCACTGGTGAGAAATTTCACTTACTTTCTCTGCTGAAAATGCTTTTGTAAATTCTTCATAATAATGAATGGAACAAACTGTAATTCAATTTGAAGAAAAGCTGGTAGCATCAAAGCTTCGTTAATGTTTTTTTCAAATGATTATCTCTAGCAATTATAAAGAGAAATATGCAGATGTGTTTGTATATACCCACAAAGTTATATACCCACAGAATATGTTCTACTGACAAGTATATTCCAGTATAAATTGAACATAATATATCTTTTGTGTTCTGGAGGATATTATTTTTCTATAAGTGAAAATTACAATGAATGTAGGCCAAACATAACATCTGTAGTGGAAAGTAATTAATTTTTCTGTGTTACATAACAGTTAAAAGATACTGTAAGCTTTTCTCAGTTGCTTTCTTCTGGCTCAAAGAGAGGTAAGACGAACATTCTCCATTCTTATATACTGTATGTCCCATGTAGTTTGAGATTTCCATTCATGGTAGAAAGATCCAAGATTAAGAAAGCTGAGAAAACATGTTTAGAAAAATAGGAATATTGATACAATTACAAAGCCTGCAGCTGAAATTTAGATGGGAGAAATCTAAATTTTGATTTTCACCCATTTTTCTTCTTGTATTCTCCAACAGCTGAAGGCCACAGAAGCCTTACTGGTAATAATCCAAAAGTTGGGGCTGTAATTTCAAATTCTTTTTTCATTGCTTTAGAATAGGGGTGTCAAACTCAATTTCACTGAAGTCTGCATCAGGATTGTGTTTGACTTTGTGGATGGCCATGGCCAGTGTGGGCGTGGCCATCTAGATGTCACTCATGTCGGGGGTGCCTGTGGTGGTTTGGGCAGGGCTGGCACAGTCTCCTCCAACACTCTGCCAGCGAAAACGGAGCTTGGAAGGGCTGCAACCAGCTCTCCCAAGCTTCGTTTTCAGCTGCCACGGCCTCCTCCAGCACTCTACCATCTTCCACCAGGTTGTATATCAGTGACTGATGGGCCAGGCTTAGGCACCATGGGTCGGTCCTTTGCTGTTTCCAGGGTGGCCCAGCGGGCCAGATCTAAGCACCTTGCAGGCTGGATCCAGCCCGCAGGCCTTGAGTTTGACATGCCTGCTTTAGTACCTAAGTACTAAAGTTGTAATTCCCAAAGATGTAATTCTACAGTTTGTGTTCTCAACAGGCAAAAAAAAAAAATCATACTGTGATAACATGACACCTTGTTTGCCAAATCTGTCACAGTGGCAATGGTGCAGGGCAGTTAGATAGCCAGCCCCTAAAAATAAGGTCTGATAGGCCACATTTTCACCGTTTTATCAAAGTGGAGTAAGAAGACATCAACAGGTGCAACAGTAACATGTTTGTACATAAAAAGACCTTTGCCTTGCCAATTTTATCTAAGCATTTCCAAGTGTTCTTCATGACTTGGTACTTTTTTGATCTTTGGACTTAAAACTGAATAAACAAAGCCAAACACACAAAAAACCTCGTCCTAAAATAACTTTCTACCAATAACAAAATATTTCTAGCTTAAAGGTATTTCTGCCCAACAGCAAGTTTCTCTTCCAAACAAATCTTTAAAACATAGTGTAGAATACTTATTCAACTGCTCTTTGAAATCAATAAAAGCTAGTGCAGAATAACCACTTAAATAGCAAACATTCATCCAAGTCTTGCAACACATTCTTCCAAATACCTAGCCTTCATTTTTAACATATTTCTTCCTGTGAAAACATTAAAAAATATAGAAATTCACTGAATGCTGGCCAAGTAAAAATATTTTTCTTTATACAGAAGAATTTGCAGTGGTTGTTTCTTCCACGGATAGTTAAAAACAGAAACTAATCATATTTAAATTGAAAGGCATAAAGTAAAAAGCATCATATCAAATATTTTAATCCTTGATCACTTATCTGTGAGCCTGCTTTATTTGTAAGTAGGAACCCAAATCAAGAATTTACTATTTATATATAAATAGTAACAGCTTCCTGAAAGTCTTTCAGCTTCCTGACTTTCAGCTTCCTTAAAGTCAAGCAAGCAAACACTTTATACTTATAGACAAGTAAAATCAACTACAGGTAGTCCCTGACTTACAGTTAAGTTTAGTAACAGTTAAGTTTAGTGACCGTACAAAAACAGCATTGAAAAAATGATTTATGACCAATGTAGTATCTCCATGGTCATGTGATCAAAATTGAGACAACTGACTCGTTATGATGGTTTCAGTGTCCTTTTGATCACCTTTTGCAATCTTCTGACAAGCAAATACAATAGGAAAGCCATATTTACTTAACAACCATGTTTCTAACTTAACAACTGCAGTGTTTCAACTGTGGCAAAAAAGGTCATAAAATGAGGAAAACATTTAACAAATGTTTCACTTAACAACAGAAATTTTGGGCTCAATAGTAGTCATAAATTGAGGACAATATTAAATAGTCTTTTTTTATTTGAAAAGTAGAAAATCGTACTCAGATTACATATAAATTTATGAAAGGTTTTGACAGATTTCTTTACTGACTTAACAACCCTACAATTAGGCCATCCTATATCTTCACTGAAAGAAAGTAAACTTAGAGAATCTGTACCAGAAACTAAAAGCAAAATCATATGCCCGCCCACATTCTCAAGACTGTACTAGACTTCAACACCCATAATCCCTGGCAAGGAGAGGCACTGATAAAGAATTATAGGGTGATTAAATCCCAACACATTTAGAGGACACCAATTCAACAGTGAAAATTGCTGTGGTTAAGAAGCATCATATTTAATTTCAATTCTTAGCAACAGCAGTTGGTGCTGTTTTCTTTCCGAAAAACGTCACTGAACTTACATTCCTACAACATAAAGTACATTAACTGCAGTGATGGGTGGACTCAGTCAAGGTCATGTTACATATTAAACCGAATAAGAGTCTGGCTAGAATCAACTCCTTGTACTCTTCCCCTGCCTGCCACCCCCAAAACTCTCAGATTATTCTGGCTCATCAACTTTTTTTTCCACTGAATTCTACACCGTTACAGCAGGTAAGCAGTCCAAACAACTGACTGAAAAAAGCCCAACCGCCTTGAATGTTACTGAATAAAATGAATTAAGTGCAATCACATCCCTCAAGGTGACAGTTGAAGGATGTTCTTGTTCAAAGCACTCATCAACATAGAATAAATTGCAGAGGCACATCCAGCATTTTTGCAAGTGCTTTTAAGTACATCATAAGACAACTAAAGCTTTTCCATGACAGATTGGAAGTGATAACCTCCTCCGTTTAAAGAGACCACCAAAAAAAAATCATTTTTTTTTGCGGTGATATCTTATAGAATGGTTACCCGTGTAAGTCAAGAAAAGAATGAGAAGAAAATCACCTTCCTGTTTTATACATAAAAATAACAAGCACATAAAAATAAAATGTTTGCACTCAACTATAGTTATTTGTATCAAAAAAGAAACAACAGCAGCAACAATAAATTATAATAATATGCTGCCAACCCCCAGAAACTGTTATTGTAATTATAAAAATTATAACATCAGTTTCAGCTAGAGGAACTTTTTCAGCTCAGTGTGAAACAGATTCTTTTTTGAAAAAATGGGTAATAACCCCAGTTTAGGAGGAGGGAAAAAAACCCATTCCTACAAATAACTCAGTCTTCCATTTTAGGCTAACTGCTGAGTTGAGATTTGCAATTTTAAAGAGAAGTATACGAAGAGGGTTAAAGATTAAATCTTTCCATCTCACCCCTTCCCAAAGGATCACCTTTGGCACAATAATGAAAACTAAACAGGACCTTTAAAAAAAGCAGAAATTCCAAGACCGTGGGAGGTTTTAAGTTAGATCAAAAGGTCAAGATGACATCAAAATCCTAAGCACTTTGATGTCAGTTGTTTGCTTAGAATTATTTATAAATCCCAAATACAAACTAATATTGAATAATGCAGGCACATATGAGCTGCACTCATGCACTGTTTATGAAGACAATGCAATCTTCTAATACAGAATCAGTTCATACCATCTATTTTCTATGTATTTCAGATTCATATTATAGTATTTTTTGACAGAAGCAATTACCCAAGCTGCTTGTAAAATTGATGCCACACATCTTTTCATGTGGGAGGCAGGAGGTCCACTTCAAGAAAAGTTTATCTATGTTAGTGGCCCCCAACTTTTGGGTCACCAGGGACCGATTCCATGAAGAGAGTTTTTCCACGGACCAAAGGAGGTGTGTTTTTGTGTACTGCTTGTATCCCACAGATGAGGCTTCACTTGTTTGTGTGGCCTGGTTTCTGATATGCTGCGGATTGGGTACCCCTGATTTATGTGACTGCATTTCTATCTGCCACTACCTACTTTAGTGCTGTAACCTTTTAAAGATACACTTAGATTAACAAGCAAGTCAAAGTTGGATTTTAAAGAAGCAGAACAGAAAGAATACTGACACTTTTGAATTTTAGCGGTTTTAGAAGGCTTTTGAAATCCCATGGATAGCCAAGAAAACAACGTAGTTGTACAACAAATTAATCTAGCATTTTCACCTGAGGTACAAATGATCAAGCTCAAATTATAGTATTCTGCACACATCATGTAAACACAATGCAAGCTCCCTCGAAAAATCAAAAATGCTAGAAAAGAAGGGAAGAGAACAACCTGTGGCAATATGGATGGATTTGATTGTAATGGTAATGATGCTCCATTAGGAAACCTGAAAAGTAAAGCTGGAAAATGATCATCCTGGCTAAGGTTTAACTATATGGTCATGAGGAGTCGACACCAACTTGATGGAATATACAGGTCATCCTTGACTTACAACAGCTCATTTAGTGACTGTTCAAAGTTACAACGGCATTGAAAAAATATGACAGATACAACCGTTGCGGCATCCGCAAGATCACATAATTTACATTTGGATGCTTGAGAACTGGTTCACATTTATGACATCTGCACTGTCCCGGGGTCATGTGACCTTTTGCAACCTTCCAACAAGAAATGTCACTGGGGAAGCCAGATTCCCTGAACCACCCTGTTACTAATTTAACAACAGCAGTGATTCACTCAACAAATATGGCAAGAAAAGTCATAAAATGGAACAAAACTCACTTAACAAATTTCTCATTGAGCAACATAAATTCTGGGTTCAATTGTGATCGTAAGTCGAGGACTACTTGTAATAAAATGTATTAAACATATAAGCAACCCTATACTTTAATCTGGGTAGGAGCACAATGTGCTGATTGAAGATTATTCAATTTAGGTAATCAGAAAGATTTTGTTCAGTATTAATAAGTATCCACTAAAGCAAACAAATGCATATTATACTGTACCTGCAAACGTATGACTTAATAGCTAAAAATTTGATTTTTCACTAATAAGATTCTGCAAAGCATCATTCATGTAATGAAACAAAAGGGACTGTTAAACATAGGCTGAAAGATAAAAGCTACATTTAAATTTCTAAGTACAACAGGCATTTTATCATGTTTTAAGACAATGTTTTAGATGTGGCTAAGCTAATGATTTGGAAGGATGAGAGGCTGACTGTAGCACATGAGGAACAACCAAACAGTTTGCCAAGCTATCAAATCTATTTTAACCATAGTTCAAACTGCTAACAGTAGGCACAGAGTATCTAATATGATGAAGGAACAAGAAGGGGACGGGGTCAAAAGCAGAGTTTCTTTACAGAGGACAAAGCACCTGACAGGATAATGTTATCTTCAGGAATTCTTCCTAAGCAAAGGTGAATGGGACTTGCAGAGCAATACTATTTACACATAAACTTCAAATGACGGCACACAATCTCTTTCATACTTTTATCAACCTCAAACCCTTATTCCCAAATGTCAACTAAGAAGAGAAAGTACATCTAATCTCAACCACAGATTAGATGGTCTAACCAAAGCTTTCAACAATAACATGAATTCAGTCTTGGCTCTCTCTCATATTGGTTAATAGCGTGAAAAACAAAGATTTCAAAAGACAATAAGCCAAGAACTGCTCATTTTGAAGAGGGCAGAGGGAACAACTGCTCATCCTATGCTACCCAGATATCACCCTCAACTCCAGATTTCATCCTACATAACTCCAGTGCCCATAATTGTTATCAGGATGTCAATTTCCCCGTTTTGTGACTTTGGAGAGCTGATTGGTGGAGAATATGGAGAGTGATTCCAACCACACTCCAATCAAACTGCTTCTCATTAAGCCCACACACAGAGAAAGGGCCACTAACCACCCAATCTCCTTATCTGACAAACAAACAGGAAGATTATTAAGAGGCACAACATATCCCATTATAGGAACAGCTGCTCTCCCCAGGAGGTTCAATTTCTTTCTGATCACCATCAGAGCTTTTCCAGCAAGTTTGATTTATCAGAACAGCTGTAGGAAATGCAGACTCTTGATAAAAAAAAAATACGGAAGCAAATAAAAACAAATCCGCCAATTACTTCAGTTGGTATGAATGTTTAACTTGGGTACGAAACCCCCTCCCTTAACCATTCAGAGCCACCCTCTGAATTCAAATGGAATAGAATGAAGCCACTTTCTAATGTGTGGCTAATAAAAACACATGCAGTTAGTCATTACCAAATAAACCTGGCTTCTCCCACACAAGTGCAAAAAAGCTACAGCCATTCTTCTGCGCATATGCTGCAGGGAGGCACATGGCATCTATTTTCACTTCTATTCTAGGCAAGCAACTCATCTCAGTGAGTAAAAAAATAAAGGATACAGAACATACCATAAACAAAGTCATAATGAAGAAATGCTGAAAAAATAGAGTGTGGTAAAGTTTGCCAGCACATCCCTCCGTCAGCAATCGTCTGATAACTTTTATTTTACAGTCGTACATTTATGTTTTATCAAAACAAAGGTAGCTTTTAACTAACTGCAGATATCATCATTGAAGGCAAGTCAGTTTTGATTGTAAGAGCTTATTCCAAACACATGAATGAGCACAATTAATGGTCTTAAGGTTCTGGATCTACAATTTCAATTCACTGAAGATTCAGCTGCATCCCCTTTTTCTTTCCAATGAGACTCATGGAATTGATTTTGAGTAAATCATATTGTTACAAACAGCACAAATCAACTTTGCAGCTGACTTACAAAGCCCCGTATGATCACTGCCCAACTTCCCAAACATCTGAACACAAAACAATAGCAAATTCCATCACCCCAAACCAGCCTGAAACTTGCCTCTCCACCATGTCCGTCAAATATCCCAAATATGGATGGATGAGTCTTGTTCACCAGATCTGTGATCACTTCAAACCTGTCTTCCATGTGGTCTCTCCGGCCTTGGATGGAATAAACAGCCACATTGTGGTTCTTAAACTCCCAGGTCTTGGAAAACTCTGCATCCAGCACATCTAGACCCCCAAGTTGGTCATTTTGCATAATTTCAGCTACCTTGCCCTTCACCATCTTCACTGCATCTCTGCTGGACTTGACTATGGTTTTCACTTCATCCGTATGGAAGAAGTAGCTCCATAGGGCCAGGCTGATGCATAGCAGGAACAGCGTCTCTGGTCTCAGTAAGAAGTAACGCATGATCCGACCCAGCAAAGAGAGCAAAGTCATTGTATCCTCTATCATTTATTACAGAGACAGTAGATCTCCCCCTCCCACACACACCATATACCACACACCCTGACGGTTGGGATGGGTCTAAAGGCAAAGCAGCAAATCACTGCATGTTCCTGTAATGCAAACCCCACAGAGGGCAGGGTTAGTGCTGCTAAAAGTGCCTCCTCTTTCTCCTCCGTTCTTCTGTGCAACTGCTTCAGGGCGGCACGGAGTCCCAGATGGCAAAAGACAAGCTCCGATGTCAAGTTGCAGAGATCTGGCATGCACGCTTGGGGAGTCGAGAGACACCCTTATCCTTCTCCACTTCTTGCTCCTGCTGCTGCCGAAGAGAGCACGTAGTAGTAGCTCCTGGAGAAACGGTTGCAGAAAACCAGCTGCAAGACAGCAAAGGATTAGTGCAGGAGCTGCTAGAAGCACCAGCGACAGTACAAGATCTATCTGGAACTGCTGCAAATTGTCCTGGGCTCCTTTATGCCTCTTTTCAGTCAGGGCAGAGGCAAGAAGAAAAGAACATATGGCACGAAGGCATGTTTCTCCCTCTTCCTCCCTCCCTTAACTGTTTCTTTGGGCATTCATCCTGCCCGCCCAAGGATGAAATTGAAGTAGGGCAGTCAATCAATTCATATTGTCCAACACCATTCTTACTCCTGGTACTGAGTCCAGCAATAGCCCAGGGCAGTTGCTAGCCCAAAGGAGACAGAGGGAAGGAGGACCCAAAATCAAAAGCACACTATGGGTGTTAACTGTAGGGTGAGAAATGTAGGGTGAGCAATCAGTGTGGCTTTTTAAAACCAGGCAGGCAAGTTAGCCCGGCTAGATTCAAACAGAAGGATCCCAAGAGGGAACTTGAAGGGAGGAATGAACAGGCCAGCAGAAATACTGTACAAACAAACAAACAAACAAAAAAACATAGGCTGGCTCTCCCATAAAGAATGTCCATCAGGTCTGTTTCTAAAAAAAGGAACAAGGCTCTAAAACCAGGGCAGTCTTGGCTGAAAAGCCACCTTTCGTGGACGCTTCTAACCGTGGCCGCTCAGCCTTTTCCTTCTAACATTCCACCCCCTGAACATATTATTATTATTATTGTTAGTATTATTGTTGTTGTTGTTGTTGTTTTTGTTATTGCTATTATTACTGTCGTTACCGTTATTTCTATGACCGGCTCTGCCACTATGATCTTAAAGGCAGCTCCAACTTGGGGAAAGAGGACCGAGGGGGACAAAGCGTAGGGTTTTCCTCTACCAGACCCCCCCCCCCCAANCCCCCCCCCCCCAAAAAAAAAACCCTGCTCCTCCGCTGCTGCCGCCTGTTCCTACGGAGGAGCGCAGAGACGTTACGCGCTCAAAAGCCACGTCGGGCCCCAGCCGGGAAAAGAAAGCAGCCCACCTCGCGCTCCTTCCCCGTTGCTTGCAAAAGGCTGATCGCACACTTGCCCCAGCGGCAACCCGGGGGCTGGCCAAGAGGCGACTCGCTTCTCCACCTCGTGGTTTGCAATGCACCCGCCGCCCTTTCCCGGGCCTCCTCTTTCTTCGACGCCGAATCTGCCCTCCCCCTTGCATGCCCTCCCCCGCCCCCTTCCCTCGGCTGCTGTCACCTGCAGGGTCGATCGCAAAGGTACCTGTCTGCCCTTTCTTCCTGAGCCCGTCCCTCCCACTGGGCTGGGTTCGTGGGCTCCCGAGCCACCACTCAGGGACAGCGATGCCTACAACTCCCGGCAGCCTTAGCGCCAAAGCGCTCTTCCATGATTGGCAGGAATCCCGCCGAGGGCTTCTGTACTCTGAAGTCCACCAGTTCTCACAGCCAGCCTTGATCTCTCTCGCGCCCTCTGCCGATAGGTGCTGTATATTACGATACACCGATAAACACGGACAAACAAACACACACAAACACGCGGTTCGCTTTTTTGGGGGGTTAGTATTGAAAGCAATCTTAGCAAAGGGAATGGGAAAAAAAATCGTTAAGCGTAAATCAGCGACGTGTAATTAGAAAAAACCGGAATGCAGTATAGAGGAAAACTAGTTTAGCTTTCTTTTATTGGGTTTCTATTTAAAAAAAAAAAAAAACGGTNTTATTGGGTTTCTATTTAAAAAAAAAAAAAAACGGTTAAAGAAGTCAACATTGCCTTTTGTTCCCGAAGATCTTCTTTGAAGAGCTCTCCAATTCCATCCAAATAACGACCACTTCAGTCTTTCCTGTTAAATTTATTTATTTTATTATTTATTTATTTAATAAATTTGTACACTAACCATCTATCAAGCGAACTTGCAGGTGTTTCATTACACAAACTAGGTAATATTCAGTGCTAGCCTGAAAACAACCAAGCTCAGAGAGCCCCAAGGAGCGCTCATTTTAACCCTGAGCTACTCTGTTTCTCCAACAATACACCCCCCCCCCCAATAGGAAGTCCAAGGCTGGAGGACCAAGGGTAACAGCAGCAGAGACTCTCACTTGGCTCTTCTCACACCCACCCAGCCGCTTGGGATAAAACCAAAACACAACGCGCGGCACTCCCAGGTACCTCAAAATCTTTTTTTTCCTGTTGTTACGGGGACGGGAAAAGCGGGAGCGACTCAGACACTGTTGTTGGAGATGGCACTGGTGCACAAGGCGGGGGGGGGGCAGGAGGAAATTAATTCACCTCCGAAAATATGTCCTAGCCATTTTTTCGGGGCTCCCAAAAAAATAAGGCCTGGCCTTATTTTGTGAGAAACACGGTACAAATATTCTTCTCTACCTTTAACATTATAATTTGCAATCATCCACTTCATCTAAAAGAATTTCACCCCTTTCCTAAGAGGTCTGTAGGGGGCGTGCATAAGCGCATCAATGTGCCTACCGTCCCTATCCTATTGTTTCTTTTTATTTTTCTTATATGTAACCTATATGTATCTTATATATATTTCTTATATGTATTTCATGTGTTCATAACTATGTTTACACTTATACCTGTTATCTTATAATTGCTTGACAAAATAAATAAATAAATAAATAAATAAATAAAACAAATACATCTAAAAGAAAAAACCTACCTGGACTTTTGATATGTTATTTTCTGGATCCATTTTCTTCTTGTATAACCTATTTAATATTCACCAAAGTTGTGTACTAGTGCATCTTGAAAAACATAATGTTTTGGCAGAGATTAAATTGGATAGATTCCATTAGCTCCAGGCTCTAATTAAAGTTTTGTCTGCCTATTGTATTCTGTTTTCCTTTTGCTATGGGGCTTTAGAAAGGCAATCAGAAGTATAATATTATCCTTACAAATTGAGTGATAACATTTATTAGATGTGCTCTATCCTGTATTGGCATGTACTGCACAGTGGAAAAGAAGTTACTGAGCTGACTTTAAAGGTTCATGTCTTCCAAGTTGAGCTTGATTTCTGATGTTTTCATGGACAATCTTTGTAGTTTTCTTATTAACAGTGCAAAAATGGTTTGCCACTGCCTCCTTCTGGAATGTTTCCCGCACAGTTTCTAACTGTAATTACATCAGTACAGATTATTATGCTTAATTGTTTGGAGAAAGTTTGACATCTGGATTTATAGATATGGTGGACAGGTTCAGGACCTATTTGAACAGAAATGAACTGTAGTGAGGGGCAGTAATTATAGATTTGACTTGGAGGTAGTCAAATCAGGCAGAAGATTCTTCTTTGGGTGCAAATCATTATAGGCATCTGATGGATAGGATGGTTACTTAAAACCACTCTTGAGTTGGACTGTAGCTGAGTAAGGGGCTAAGAGAGGGGTTTTGTTCTGTTATTTCTGTGGGTCTGAGCTTGTCACAAGTTTTTCAAGGGTGAATGAAGCCCCTTTAGATTGTTGGATGTTTTTTTCCTGGTATTGTCATTTGCCTCTGCCTTTCCTCCTGAAGAAATTCCCAAGGGTTATATAAGTTGTATAAATATTGATCGCTAAATAATTAAAGTAAAATCAATGCTAGATCCAAAGGTAATTTCAGACTGTTTGCTCACCTCCCCTTTTGGAGGAAAGTTGTGGAGAAAGTGTTTTCCTGGTTCTCCCTCTTTCTCTGCAATCAGTTGGGATGAGACTCTCTAGGTAGACCAAATCAAAAATTAACTCCACAGGAAGTTTAGAACTTATTGACATAGACTGTAATAAAAGAATCTGGCAAATCTGTTTGTACTTTATCTCTCTTCTTTCTTAGATCTAAGTGAATTAGGGAGGTGTCATCTGAACTGTTTCCAAATATTATCTTGTTCCTAGTGCTTGTATCCTTACGATTTATACTGACTGTTTCCTGGTATGATTTGATTGCTTACGGTACCCTATGATTATCATTAAGTGTTGTAGCTATTGATTCTTGACTCTTGAGGAATATATCTTTTATTTTATGTATACTGAGAACATTTGCACCAAGTCAAATTCCAAGTGTCCAATCACACTTGGCCAATAAAGAATTCTATTTCTTTCTATTTTCTTTCAGCGCTCTATTCATAGGTAATATTTGTTGCATATTTCTAACACAATCACCTTCTTCACTCTCTGCATGTAGTGGTGGGAATGGTGGTGGGAGAGATTGAGCCAAAACCTTCATACATTCCCCATTTCTATTTCACATTTCTACAATGCCAATGGCAAACTAATCTTCTTCCAGACCAATGCAGCTGGAAAAAAAATGTCCAGAGGTACATTGTAATGCCCACAACAGTCTCTAAGGTCCAAGAGAAGATGGGCAGAAATCTGACTCCGATTGCATCATCACCAACACAATCATGAAAGTATCACAGAACATTTGTACGGCCAGGCATGAATCAGAAGAAAAGGCAAAATGCTATTTCAACACTGCAACAGCTGAATTCAACTATAAGAATAACCTTTGCCACATCTGTTCTTCTCTCCAGGATTATCTCTGGTTCTCTGCACTGTGGTAATTCAGATGGCTAATAGGTAATCTTATTTTGATCAAAGGTGGCACAGATGAACCTTGTTGCACAGCTAGTGCTAAAACATAAAGCAAAATTTTGAACTGGAGCAGGTAAACAGAGGATGACTTGACAGTGACATAATCCATTTAGTGCTCTCTAAGTACAATTGATGAATTATCCCTGATCTATGGCTAATGGTCCATGTGTATTAACTCCTAGCCTTCTTTTGCAATGCTAGATAGGAAACTACTGCAAAGGCACAATAGAAATCAAATGTAATACATGTAGCCCTCAAGTTATGACCACAGCTGAGCCCAAGATTTATGTAGTTCAATAAAACATTTATTAAATGTGTTTTACCCCATTTAATGGCCTTTCCACAATTGTTAAGTGAATCCCTGCAGTTGTTCAGTTAGGAACACACCTTCTCCATTGACTTTGCTTGTAAGAAGTTCACACACAAAAGATGATCACATGACCCCCAAGACATTGCAACTATCATAAATATGAACCCAGTTGCCAAAGCATCTGAATTTTGATCATGTGATCACGGGGATGCTGCAACAGTCATAAGTGTGAAAAATGGTCATATGTCACTTTTTTCAGTGCAACTGTAATTTTGAACAGTCATTAAGTGAACAGTTGTAAGTGGAGGACTACCTGTTATCCTTAAATATACTCATTCACTGCTTCCTAAGGACCTGCTGGTGGTCTACAAACTACAGGAAATTTTTGATTTACAACCATTCATTTAACAACTAAAGTTACACTGACTTTAGAAAAAGTGACTTACAGCCTATATTCACACTTACAGCTATTGTACCATTCCCATTTGAGTACTTGGCAACCGGCTCATATTTAAAACCCATTGCAGTCTCTGGTCTATGTCTATAATAAATTAAATTGATCAAACACATTGCAGTATTCTATTTGTAATTTATGACTCTTTTTGCTGATATCCAGTGAAAAAACATGCATCAGGGAAGCTGGATTCACTTAATGACATGCAATTTGCTTAATATCCATCTTTAAAAATCGCAAAATGGGCCCAACTCAGCTTACGATGGCTTACAATGAAAATTCTGTCCCAATTGTGATCTTGTTGGGGACTAACTGCATATAAATCAAAATTTACACAATTCTGGTGTTCTTCCTTAAATACTCACATTTCTTGAGTCATCCAAGTCATTCAAGATATTAGCCTTTTTAAAAATGCCCTTTAATTTGTGAATACAAGAGAGGTGCGCGTTCCATGTCGCCTACAAGCACTGTTTTGCTAAGTCTTGGCTTACGTGGCAATCCACATTAAGAAAATGGCTGGGAATTGATCTACACACTTATACTTGATTTGGCATGAAGAAAAACCAGCATAAACTTTCTAAATACATAAAAGCATACAGTAAACCACAATTATCCAAATGAAAAGCAAATCATCAACACGTTTTACAGTATTTGGTTTTTAAAAAGCAGTCTTGGATATTTTCTCTTTATGAAGAAGTAGTTTATTTCCCTATTGTGGATTGATCCTGGATATTGTGCAGAGTAAATTTTATTTGAACTGTTTATTTTATTACTGTTACATATTAGCATACTCCAAATACTCTATTCCCATTGGTCCACAAATACTTGAATCTGATTGGTGTTCTACTCGATGGTGATTGGTCAACAATAAGTAGCATATGATTGGCTGCCCCAGCAGTGGGAGAATCAAGGAGCCATCACTGGCCATGAGCCGCGAGCAGCCTCTCTATAAAAAAGGGCTGCCGCGGCTCCTGGTTCAGACGGAATCCAGCAATTAATAAAAGAGCTGAAGTTATGCTGGTCTCGAGTCTCATTCTTCGCGAACACAACACCTTCCAACTCTGTTAATCTGTCATTTTATCCTCACACCACCACCAACCAACCAATGAGGAAAATTGAGTTAAAGGACTGTGATTGCTCCAAAAGCACCAATGAATTTCCACTAGGATTTTCCTTGCCCTAATTCAAAATTAAACCATTCAGTTTTGCTTTTACATATGATCTTGAATGTTGCCTTGCATTTCCTCAAAAGTTTCATACACCTATGAAAGAGGCCTCCATTTTTCTTAACTTGTTCTCACGATGCTTGAGAATTTCAGACAAATTTCTCTTTCACACTTCATACAGAATACAGAATAGAATATGGAATAAGAGAATTTGGAGGGATCTTGGAGGTCTTCTAGTCGAGCCACTAACCCAAGAAAGAGACTTCATACCTTATATCATCCCAGACAAGTGGCTGTCTAGTCTCTTCTTCAAAACTTCCACCGATAAGCACTGACAACTTTTGGAGGCAAACTGTACCACTGATTAATTGTTCTCATAGGCAGGAAAGTTCTCCTTAATTCTAGTTTAAATCTCTCTTTGATAAGTTCCCAGCCATTACTTCTTGTTTTGTTCTCCAATGCTTTGGAAAATAGGCTGACCTCCTTTTCTCTGTGACAGGCCATTAGATATTGGAAGACTGCTATCATAACCATCCCTAGTCCTTCTCTTTGTTAAATGAGCTGAACGCAGTTCCTGCAATTGTTCATCATATCCTCAAACAGTAAACTTCAGCCTAATTAAGAACACTTCCACTAATACTGACAGGGCTAGCCACTAGAATTTAGATTGTCCTTGACTTATGACCATAATTGAGCCCCCAATTTTTGTTGCTAAGTGAGACGTTTGCAAAGTGAGTTTTGGTCCATTTATGACTTTTCTTGCAGTTGCTAAGTAGATCACTGCAGTTGTTAAGTTAGGAGCAAGTTTGTTAAGTGAATCTGGCTTCCCCATTGACTTTGCTTGCCAGAAGGTTGAAAAGAGATCCCAAGACCCTGGGATACTGCATCCATCATAAATATGAGTCAGTTACCAAGCAGCTGAATTTTAATCACATGACCATGGGGATGCTGCAAAGGTTATAAGTGAAAAATTGTCATGTTACTCTTTTCAGTGGCATTGAAACTGAACAGTAACTAAGTGAACTGTTATAGTCGAGGACTATCTGTACAAACAGAGGTCAAAACCCACTCCCTTTTAAGCCATGTCACCTGCACAAGGATGGAAGAGGATGTAAAAATGGACAAAAATGCTTGCCATCCGTTTGGTTAACGCGATGCATCCGTTCTGTACTCACTGCGTGCGTGATTCATATGTTCTATCCATCCAGCATCCATCTACTGAGATTTCTTCCGCTCAAAAAGTTTTGAGCCTGAACAAACTTTTTGAGTAGGATACTTTCCGCCTCATCCGTTCTACATCCGTGACACATATGGGGAACAAATGTTCTACATCTGTTACACGTCTGCGTGTATCCACTCGGCATCCGCTGTGCATCCGTGCAACTCGCATCGGCCAGTGGAAAACGGACACAGGGAGGAAGTGAACGGATGCGGGACGTCCACACAGCTAAGTGCATGGAGTAGAAAGGATGAAAGCGGATGCAGCTCGCATATTAAGCATTAAAACAGAAAATGTTTCGTATAGGGGACGTGTTCTCAGATTATTTAGGATGTCGGAGTATGCTAGAGGAGGCAGAAGGACACCTAGCGGAAAACCTGTATTTCCTATAAAAAGGGGGAGGAAATCACCTGGATCTCACTTTCAGTCCAGCAAGCCCTGGTGTGCAGACCTCTTCAGCCTTGCTCTTATTCTTGCTCTTCCACAGCATCCAGTCATCCCACCATGAATTCGTGCACACTCCTTTGGTAGCCGCCATCATTCTACAACAGTGCAAAGCCCTCTTCAGGCTCTTTCACCTGTTCTACGCAAGGAAAAGGAGGCGTCCAAGATGTGTGTGGGCCGAAGATGGATCGCCAGAAGAGCAGAGTACGGACTGTATGACAAGCTGATGGTGGACTGAGAATTAAGACACTTGTGCATTCCAGCACGTCATGAGGATGCCACCAGCCATGTGTGACAAAGTTGTGGAGCGGCTGAGACCCAGGTTGACCAAGGCCAAGACCTGGATGGGAAGGTGGCACTGACTCTGCACACCTGGCCTCCGGGACAAGTACAGGAACATGCAGTATGCTGGAGGGTGCCACACAACACACCATCAGCATTGTGGTCAGAGAAGTGGTGCAGGCCATCATCAAAGAATACCTGAAGGAGCTCCTCCAGTGCCCCACCACTGAAGAAGGCTGGAAGAAAGTTCAGAGCAGTGGTTATCAGAGTGGAACTTTCCCCACACACATTTTGGAGCATAGATGGCAAGCACTCGCATGGCTCTCAGTGCAACGAATCATGCATTCAGAATATGCTGATTCAAGATGCCCAGGTATACAACATCAGTGACTCAAGGAGGGGCTGAAGCAACCTCACATGGGTTCCCAGCATCCAGACCCCCTGCCAATGACACACAAGATGTGCCTACTTCATCGTGGGGGATGACGCCTTCTCCCTCAGAACTACTTCATGAAGCCTACACTTCCAGGATGCCTCACCTGAAGAAAGGATCTTCAACTACAGGCTGTCCAGGCAAGGCGGGTGGTGGAGAAGCCTTTGGCATCCTGGCCAACAGGTTCCAGGTATTCTCACCACCATGCAGCATCGCCCAGAAACCGTGAGGAAGTCGTGGAAGCTTGTGCATCCTGCACAATCTGATGCGCACCGCTACCCAGTGTTGCAGAACAGGCTTGGACCATCAACAAGGGAATGGGGACATGGAGCCTGTGAATGGAGACAAGGGTGAAAACCTGATCGACACTGTGGATGTACAAGGCCCCCAACAAGCTTCACGTGAAGGGAAGAGCAGGCAACCTCCTGAAACACTGGTTGCAATTTCCCAGCTGGAGCTGTGGAGTGCAAGACAGGATGGTAATCGTAAATGGATGCTTCTTCAGCCTGTCTCATCACACTGATGAGATTGTGCCATGTATGTTGAGTGGTCCTACAATGAACAAGAGCATTAATTAAAGAGTTTGTGTTTATGTTGAAATGTGTTGATGAATGATTAAATTGTTATTGATAATAAAGGGCATAGGTGTGGCACCTGGGAGGGGTGGACCATACAGTCCACTATGCTTGCACTGGAGGCTTATCTACCACAGCTATTACCCATCCCACAGCTATTACCCATTCCACAGTATCCCTGCCTACCCAGAGGTATCCTTACCCATCCACAGCTATCCATCCCACAGCTATCCTTACCATCCCACAGCTATCCATCCCACAGCTATACCTTTTCCATCCCACAGCTATCCATCCCACAGCTATACTTACCCATCCCAAAGTACCCCTGCCCATCCACTGCTATCTTAACCATCCCACAAGCATGCAAAGGCTTAAACCATTTCTAAAAGTTTCCACCAAGACATTATTTAGTAATAGAACTGAACCAAGTGTGTGAAGCAAGATAACCTTTATTAATAACAAACTGTGGACTTTATTAAAAAAGCAAAATGAACCAAGAAAAGTGTCCAAGCAAAGATAAAAGTCAACAGGTGACAACCCAGTCTCTGGCAACTCTTCTCAGCCACTCTGAGGCGGTGCCCTGAGAGGACAACAGGGATGGTGTGTGGAGAAGATCTCAGAGAGTTGGACTCAGTCCATGAGGTTGAGAGGCCTCCTCCAAGGACATTTGGGATGGTCCACTGCAAGGACCGATGACAAGATGTTCTGTGGCCTGGGCTTGAGCTGTGGGGTGGAGGAAGGAGGAGTGTAATGGGGCCTGTCTGGTCTGCAGGTGAGCGAGGGAGGCATTGGTGGCATCTGTGGCAATCGTAGCATAATGTGGCTCGGTGGCATCAGTGCATCGTGGCATCTGTGGCATCGGTGGTCATCTGTGGCGTCTGTGGCAATTTGAGATCGGTGCATTGGTGGCTACCTGTGGTGTTGCGAATGTAACTGTGGCATGGACTGGGAAGGGCTGCCTGTGCTGCTGGAACTCTTTGGTAGCTGTAGCCTTTGGTAGGTCGAGGGGCTGTTTTGAAAGCCTTGGAAAGGGCTGTGACATCACTGGGGTGGAGGAGGCAGACCTGGACTGGTCAGAGCAGGTTCAGCTGGGCAGGAGGGTTGTGAGAGAAGACCGGTGATCCTCTCCCTGATCACCTGGTACTGGGCATTCGGCGCATTTCCATGAGGGTCTGGTTCACATTAAGGTGAGGAAGGGCTTTACTGTTAAGAGGATTTGGTATGTCAAAGTGTTCAGCTGCAGAGAGGCAGATCCTATGCTGCTCTTGATGGTGCCTGATTCCAAGAGGAAGACTGGTGGCTCTGCCCCTCCAGTCTGCCTCTCTGCTGCTTTTCTGTGGAGATGGAGCATGGGGATGTGGTGTGGGGTGGTCTCTGGTGGCTGCCTCTTCTTTGCTCCATCTGCATAGGGGGATCCTCCATGTGCTCTGGCACGGGGAGTGCAGGCTGTCGGGGGGGGGATCTCTCTCGTGGCGGTGCTCCAAGATACCGCCTGGGACACAGAAAGCTGACTCTTGGCCGAAGAGGACTGGCTCTCTGTGGGCTTGCCTGCAGAGTGAGGGTGACAGAGGGCCTGCTCCTCGGTGGGGGACTCACCTCCCAGGACAGCTGCACTCTGGCTATGACATTAGGTTCCCGGTCGGTGATAGCTTGACCGTGGCTGGCAGACTTCTTCAGGTGCAGCTTCCCGTACCAGCAGTGTGCATGTGCTTCACACCCCAGGAGGACATCCGAAGTGTAGCCTCATGGCTCTTCTGCCTTCTCTTCTCCAAGGCGCCTGCTTCTGCTTGGTGTCTCGAAACGGCCTGTGTCCTTCTCCAGAGGTATCTCGTTCTCCTGCCAGCCATTCGGCACTCCTCCTCAAGTTCCTACTGAATGGAGTATATTTCTCCTCTCCCCTTTCCTCGTGAATGCACTATCCTCCTTGCTGGCAGGCGCTTTCGGGCCTTCATCAGCAGGGCTTTGAGGTTCTCGGGCTGGTCCCACCACATCACCACCACACCGAGCAGCAGGCAGTAGCACCAGCACAGCAAGCAGCAAGTCAGCCCAAGAGAAGCACCAGCAGCACCAGCAGCACAGCAGCACCAGCAGACCAGCAGCACCAGAACAGCCAGCACCAGCAGCAGCAGCCCAGAGAGTCAGCACAGCAGAAGCACAGCACCAGGAGGCAGCACAGCAGAGTTCAGGCAGCAGGCAGACAGCACAGACACAGCAGAGTCGACCAGTAGCAGAAGAAGCAAGCAGCAGCAGCAGCGCACAAGCACGCAAAGCACCAGCAAGAAGCAGAAGTCCACAGGGGGTGGGATGGTGGTCGCTGTCACTTCTTGCAGGGCTGGCAGGAGTAGGCACAGGCTTCTCTTCTTCCCATGGTTGTTGGCTGAAGATGTGTCTGCAGCAGGTCTATTCCTCTGATGCAGTGACCTGCTTGCGCAGTGCTTCACTTTATATCCTCAAGGCTGACGCAATGCATCCTCCCGCATGCTGCAGTGAACACTTTGCAATCACTAGGATCCACTAGGCATCCACTAGGCATCGCCTAGGCATCATGATGCATCCACTGTATCTGCTCGGCATCCGCGCTGCATCGCTCCTTCGGTTGCACCGTCTACTTCGCTGTTCTCCCACGGCTAAGACCTACGATGTGTCATCTGGTTCCATCGACTTCATCTGCTAGGCTTGAGCATCCACTTAACATCCTCGCTACGTCTCCCACTGTCCCGTTTCTTTGTTGTCCATTCTCTTTATTTCAATGTTGGAGCACTTTTGAGAGCGGAATAACAATGAAAATTTGCTCGTCCGCTGTGTCCTTTTTACATACGTTTTGCATCCGTCGGCCGATGTGACCTAGCCTTAATTAACACTGTTGTTGTTATCTGATGAAGTTTTAGCATTGTTTCATTTTCTCTATTACTTTTGTTCTAATCCTCAGTCACATATCATAATATTGTCTTTTATGTTTCCTGCAAATATCAATAAGCCAATAATAATAATCTCCATCATGAAATTTAAACACTGTCCTGTCTCTACTTAAAGCAATCAACTTGGCCGTCTCAGCAAGTTCCGTCATCTTCACTATCCATTCCTCCACTTTGGATTAAGTCAAATCTTTCTACTTTTGTTCAGATAATGGACTTGCTGTAGTTGTTAAACAAACTTCTATAATTTGTTTGTCCATCAATTCCAAAAGAAAAGTCTCTCATTTCAGTTGTATATGAGTGTTTAAAATCTTCTGTAATGTAATGGAGTCCAAAAGATTTCTGGGTTTTTACACATCCAAGTAGCAGGACAAAATGTCCCTTCTTGTTGATTACATTTTCAGCAAAAGTTTGACAATCGCATGTCCCTGGAACATTGCAACTGCCCTGAAATGCTGCTATCATGTCACCCCTAGTCCTCCTCTTTGTTAACCTAGACTTACCCAGTTCCCGCAACCATTTATTGTATGCTTTCACCTCCTGTCCCCTAATCATTTTTTATTATTGATTATTGCGTGAGGCAGTAGAATATGATATTTCGAGTAGCTTTCCCAAATGCTTGCATTTTCCACTCTGAAAAACTGGAATAAATTATCTTGCATCAAATTGAATGAGAATTGCTGGGGAAAAGGAAGTGATGGGAGTGATGAGGAAACAGAGAAAAATTATTTTGTACAAAAAGACTTTTCAAAGCAGAGACTACCATCCTGAAGAAGGATACCCCCCCTTTTTTAAAAAAAATATATCAAGTTCTGTAAAAAGGAAAGCAGTTTCCCTCCTGTGGCTGCTCTTCTGAAGGATACAAGTTTGACAAAATTGTTACCTGGCGTGTGAAGAGATCAAATAAATTGTCTAACCATGGTCCCTTGCGAGGGATTAATCAATAAGGTTTTGTACATTTGATTACTCGAATAGGGAATTAAATAACATTAATAATGACTTCCGGCCATTAGAGTTGACAAGGGAAGTTATTTGTTACATGAGAACAAGCATAGGGAAGGGTTTATTTTGAAGGGCACATATGCCAGCTTAGGACAATCTAGCTACACTAATTTATGAGACTGAATATTAGGCTTCATTTGAGGCCTGTGAATGAATAATCGTTTTTTTCTGCATATACAAGCCATACGAACTCACTCTCAGCTGCTGAAATGGCTGGCAAATCAGTTCAAGAGAGACAAGGAGAAATTGCTTTTCACTAGGGCTGTGGACAGAAAAAATAGAGTGGTGTAAAGGTTACATAGATAAATTTCTACAAGGAAGGAACATCAAGATGCTTTCTCTTAAATCAGATGCTTAGGCCATTCAGATGGATGTTCCCAAGCAGGGGACATAAAAGTTTGGAACTATGAATTCAACAACAGCAGTAAAAAATAATAGTAAAAGACTTTGTGGAATTTGCTCAGGGAGAAATGTATGGCAGGATAAATTCAAGCCAGAAGCGAAGTCCAGGTAATGTTTAACCTTTCCCCAAAAAAAATCCATGGAGAGGATGAAGGAGCTTTGATTGCTCTTTAAATAATACACTTGACAAATCACTTCCAGGTTTATTTAACCAAGACTGGCATCATTAGAATTGCACTGACCTCTTTAAAAAGAAGGGCTTCCTCTGAGGGAAATTTCAGAGGAAAGATGCTTGCTCTTTTTCCTTCCCTGTCTTTAATGTTTTAAGTAATTTGTAAATCACCCAGAGCCACAATTAGGTGACAAATAAAGTTTAATGCTAATAATCATAATGATAATAGAGTACTTCAAAATGTGGCAAATGAAGTCCAGCTGTAAGAATAACCTTGGAGAAACAAAAGGAGGAGCCACAGCCAAGTTAAAGTCAGATAAGAAAAATCTGAATCCAAAGCAGAAGCATAATCTATTAAAATGCCCTCAGATTAGTTCTCTTTCGGGTAAAGAAGCCTATTTAGACTTGCAAGGTTCTGTTACGGTAACCCTATACAGGAAGTCCATGAATTACAACAAATTTCTCCTCGGGCAATATCAAATTGTAAACTAGAGCATACAAAACTTCTGCCAGACCAATACTCGAATACAGCTCATCAGTCTGGAATCCGCATATCGGACATCAATACAATCGAGCGAGTCCAGAATTATTTCATGGGAAGAATACTACACTCCTTTGCTTGCAACAGAATACCCTATATCACCAGGCTTGAGATTTTGGGCTTGGACAACCTTGAACTATGCCACCTACGGTTAGACTTAAGCATAGTACACAAAATTATCTGCTGCAATGTCCTACCAGTCAGTGACTACTTCAGCTTCAACCACAACAATACAAGAGCATGCAACAGATACAAACTCGACGTAAACCGCTTCAAACTCTATTGCAGAAAGTACAACTTCAGCAACAGAGTGGTTAATGTCTGGAATGCACTACCTGACTCTATTGTTACATCCTCTAACCCCCACTCCTTTAACTTCAAACTAACCACTAACTGACCTGACCCCATTCTTAAGAGGTCTGTAAGGGGTGTGCATAAGTGCACCATTGTGCCTACCGTCCCTGTCCTATTGTCCCCATTTTTTTTATTTGTACCTATTTCCTGTATTCTTACTCATGTTTATAGTTACACCTATTGTCTTGTAAGCAACTGACAAATCAAATCAAATAAAAATGAAATAAAATAAATAGAGCCCAACATTTTTGTTGTGAAGCGAGACATTTGTTAAATGGATTTTGCCCCATTTTGCCACCTTTTTGCCACAGCTGTTAAGTGAATCACCAGAGTTGTTAAATGAGTATAACATTGTTGTTAAGTGAATCTGGTTTCCTCATAGACTTTGCTTGCCAGAAGGTTGCAAAAAGGGATGAAATGACTTTGAGGCATTTCAGCCATCATAAATTTGAATCAGTTGCTAAGTGTCCCAAATTTGGATCCCGTGACCATGGGGATACTGCAATGGTCGTAAGTGTGAAAAACTGTCCTAAGTCATTTTTTCCATTGTCACTGTAACATCAAACAATCACCCAGACATAAACTGTTTTCAACTCCTTCCCTCAAAACAACGCTACAGAGCACTGCACACCAGAACAACTAGACACAAGGACAGTTTTTTTTCCCGAAAGCCATTACTCTGCTAAACACATAATTCCCTCAACCCTGTTCACCTATTACAAAGTCTGCACAACTATTACTGTTAATCTTCTCATCACTCCTTATCTCCCATCCCTTCCCACTTGTGACTGTATGACTGTAACTTTGTCGCTTGTATACTTACAATTTATTTTGACTGTTTCCTAGTATGATTGATTGCTTATTGTACCCTATGACTATCATTAAGTGTCATGCCTTATGATTCTTGACTCCTGATGAATGTATCTTTTCTTTTATGTATACTGAGAGTATTTACACCAAGACAAATTCCTTGTGTGTCCAGTCACACTTGGCCAATAAAGTATTCTATTCTATTCTATTCTATTCTATTCTATTCTATTCTATTCTATCACTAAACAACCTGTTGTCAGTTGAGGACTGTCTATAATAAAGTAATTTCAATACTATGGTCTCCAACTCTGGTCTATATTGGCTTGAAGGCAAATATATCTGTTGCCAAGCACCCAAATTTTTGATTACATGACAATGAGGATGCTGTGAGGATACTGCATAAATGTAAGGACCGGTCATAGGAAATGGTTGTAACTTTGAATTAATGCTAAATGAATGGTTATTAAGTTGAGGACTATCTGAAATTTAACTCTGGGCTGATATGATAACGGTGTTCAATGTCTAAAAGGCTGCCACCAAGAAGAGGAGATCAATTATTCTCCAAAGCACTTGAAGGTAGGACAAGAAGCAATGGATGCAAACTAATCATGGAGAAAAGCAATGTGGAACTAGAACTTCCAACCTAGAACTTCCAACTCTGTTGTCCTGTTAATTACCGTCATCAGGGAGAATCCTACCTTTGATAAACAGTTGGAAAATTTCTCCTTCCTTTAAAGAAAATCATTCAGCCAGGTTGCCTTCCTGCAGGTTTGCTGACTTCCACAAGAAAATGTTGAAGAACATTTGATATGACGGATGGAATTTATCAAAGAGAGAACCAACTCAGAACTAAGGAGAAATTTCCTGGCAGTTAGATCAATTAATCAGTGGAACAGCTTGTCTCCAGAAGTTGTGAATACTCCAACCTGAAAGTTTTTTAAAGATGTTGGATAACCATTTGCCTGAAATGGTGTAGGGCTTCCTGCCTAAGCAGGGGGTTGGGCTACAAGGCCTCAAAGTCCCTTCCAACTCTTTTATTCTGTTCTGTTCTGCTTTGTCCCTTGTCATTAAAACTGTTTAATGAAATTTCCCAGTGGGAATGGCATTGTAATTACATGTGGGAATGACTTTGTGAAACAGAAGGAAGAGCTGAAGTCTACAGAGCCATCTTACAAAAGGTAGCTTGGTGGTCCACAGAAGCAAAACAAGTGTGGGAAGCATCTCAGAAAGCACACATGCCCATAGTTTTCTAGGAAAATAAATGTAAAAGAGGAGAGAAGTACTTTTAGATTGAAAACAGTCTGTTACCTAACCTTAAAATAAGGCAGAGTGAACAGTCATGGTTTATGTTTCTTATCTGGATTATCTCAAAGGAAATGACATCATTTTTTTTTTCAAGTCTCAAAGTATGATGTGATTAATTATCCCAGATTAATTATGTGCTCTTTGAAGTGTTCTAAATCACCTTGAAAGCAGCTTCATCAGATGGATCTACATTTCATGGATGGGGGGGGGGAGGGAGGGAGAGAAGGAGGGAAGGAAGGAAAGAAAGAAATACATTTTCCTTCCCTTGTATTATTTTATATATCTCAATTACAGCTAGTCTTTGATTTACAACAGTTCATTTAGTGACCATTTGAAGTTACGATGACACTGAAAAAAACTGTCCTATGACAATTTTTCACACTTATGATCGTTGCAACATCCCCCTGGTCATCTGATCAAAATTCAGAAGCTTGGAAACTGACTCATGTTGATGGTGGTTGTAATTTCCTGTGACCCGCTTTTATGGCCTTTTGACAAGCAAAATCAACAGGGAAGCCAGATTCACTTAACAAACGTGTTACTAATTCAACAATTGCCACGATTCACTTAACAAATGTGGCAAGAAAAGTGGTAAAATGCAGCAAAGCTCACTTAACACATTTCTCACTTAACAACATACATTTTGGGCTCACTTGTGATCATAAATCTGTACACCTCCCTGAATCATATTCTTTTCTAAGGTCAAGAGGTGGAGATAAACTAGCTACTTCTCATATAAAAGATATTTAAATCCCCTCTTTATTTTTGCTGCCCACTTCTGCACAGATTCCCTCCTGGCACAAATCGATAATGGTGTCTTCAGCTGTGTAAAAGATTATTATTGATAGATATGGAAACATCTTTTAAATAAGGGGAATAAATCCAAACCAGGCCACTAAAAGTCTATGGATATTCTCAGTCATCCAGGTCTTGATTGTGCCAAAGGTGCTTTTTCAAGAGGCAACTGGACTTTCTGGTTTTTATTTGAGGACGTTTCACTTCTCATCCAACAAGCTTCTTCAGCTCTGGCTGGGTGGAGAGGAATAGAAAGATTTATACCCCTTGCAGTCATCTGGTCATTTGCATTGTATTAGAGAGTCGTTGAGGCCACCTGGATCTATGATCTGTGGAATTGAGACTGTCATGGCATCCATTTCTTTCCTGGCAAACCACCTGCAGAACGCTTTCCAGGTAGCATCATACAATCTATTGGTGGAAGGTCTCCTGGAAGCTTGGATGGTCCATATCACTTTTTGTGAGAAGTTGTCCATCCTCAGGATCCCCATCTCAAGTGCCAGGTGGTCAATCAGAGCCACTGTTTCTGACCCCCTGGCTGAGGGAGATCCTGTCCTGAAGAATCCACTGAGAACACCTGTGTCCTCCTTGTGAGTGGTGCAAATGTGTGTGGAGCCTTCTTGGAGCTGCTGAAAGGACTGGGATGATGTTGTACCCTCCCCCTCTATTGAGAGAGGGCTATTCAATTTTGGCATAGAACCTCTTTGGCCCCTCTTTCAAACCAGTGGCCCTATACTCATTGCAGAATATAGCATGGAACAACATAGATAACAAACCCATCAGGACAAGATTCAGAAGTCCATCTGCATTTAAAAGACAAAGACTGCTCTTTTGAAGACAGCCAAGTCCACATTCTGGACAGAGAGGACCACTGGTTAGAAAGCCCTCTTTCAACAGAGAGGGAGAGATATGGCATCATCTGTCTCCAGCCTATAACACAGTCCTTTCAACAGTTCCGAGAAAGCTCCATACCCATTTGCACTACTAAGGTGACTCTGAAGACAGAGATAAATCTCCAAGTGGCTTCAATGGCTCTCTAAAGGAATGCAAATGACCAGCTGTCAGCAAGGAGTATAAATCCTTCCATTCCCCACCATCCTGTCAGAGCTGAAGAACCTTCTTGGATGAGAAGTGAAACATCTTCAAAAAAAAAACCCCAAAAAACAGAAAGGCCAGTTGCCTCTTGAAAAAGCACCTTTGGGAAAGCCACTGAAAATACATTCATTTTCAAATTCTTGATTTTTCTATTATTTTCTTTCGTTATGCTGCTGGAGCAGCAATTAGAATCAACAGGCAAAAAGATCCATCTATAAAATATACATTTAAGTGTATTACAAACTAATGGAATAACTTGGCAGAAAGTCAATGGGGTATGATCCTCCATCCATCTTAAACTTTCTTACTGGAATTTGAGCACAGTTTTAAAAAACTTTTCTCAATATTCCAGAATACTTGAATGCACATGTATGGTGACAGAGAAAAACAGAAAGCAAGAGGAAGAATCATAATTTATTTTTTATTTATTTGTCTGATTTCTAAGCTTCCCACTTGCCAGGTGACTCTGGGCAGGGTCACAAATATAAAATACTGGAGGCTAAAACATATAAAGAATGGTTGCTGGAATTGGGTATGTCTAGTGTAATGAAAAGAAGGACTGGGGTGACATGATAGCATCTTCCAATATCTCAGGGGCTGCTACAAAGAAGTGGGAGTCAAATTATTCTCCAAAGCACCTGAAGGCAGGACAAGAAGCAATGGGTGGCAACTAATCAAGGTGAGAAGCAATCTAGAATTAAGGAGAAATTTTCTGACAATTAGAACAATCAACTAGTGGAACAACTTGCCTCCAGAAGGTATGAATTCTCCAACACTGGAAGTTTTCAAGAAGAGATTGGATAACCATTTGTCTGAAATGGTAGTGTTTCCTGCCTGAGGAGGGGGTTGGACTAGAAGACCTCCAAGGTGCCTTCCATCTCTGTTATTCTATTCTATTCTATTCTATTCTATTCTATTCTATTCTATCCCCAACATGTCCTTTACCAACATGTCCAAAATGGACCTTAAAGACAAAGAACTACAAAAAACAGGCCTGGAAACACTTCTTGGCTGTCAGGAGAGTTATTGTTTTATTTACAAGATCCAAAGAATTAATATCCAGTGAGATCTATCCCCTTCATCTTGCAAGAGAAGATTGTGCAGACCTAAAGCTGCATTTTATCCAATCATCACAGGTCTTTTCTTTGTCATTCAATACCATCTATTTTACTCATTATGGGTGATTTGAGACCAGTCACTCTCCCTCTCCCTTAATTGGAGGGGGTGGTGAAAGTATCTTCTATCTTCCTTGCCTTTAAAGCCCTGCATGGCATGTTAATTGAGGAACTGTGTCACTTCACTGGAAGTGACCCACCCCACCCATGCTGGGAGCAAAAGCATGCTGCAGGCCACATCAGTCAAGAAATTCCAGCTGGTGGTGTCCGGGAGAAGGGCCTTTCCTGCTGTGGCTCCTACTCTTTGGAACATCTTATCCCCTGAGATGAGATTGGCTCCCATTCTTCTGTCCTTCCACAGGAACCTGAAGCCCCGTCTCTGCCAGATGACTTGGGTCCTAACCAGGGAGCATCACACTGGAGGTGGTGATTTAATTAAGAGGCAATCCCACCTTCCTCTCTCCACATGTTTTGTTCCCTCGAACACCATCTTTTAACTATAATTTTATCTTGATTGGTATTTCCATTTGTACTGTTTTCAAGGTATGTATTTGTTTGAATTTAGAATTAGAATAACAGAATTGGAAGGGACTTTAGACATCTTCTGGTCCAACCCTCTGCTTAGGAAGGAAACCATATACCATTTCAGACAAATGATTGTCCAATCTCTTATTAAAAACTTCCAGTGTTGGAGCACCCATAACTTCTGGAGGCAAATTGTTCCACTGATTAATTATTTTGCCAGGAAATTTCTCCTTAGTTCTAAGTTGCTTCTCTCCTTGATTAGTTTCCACCCATTGCTTCTTGTCCTGCCCTCAGGTGCTTTGGAGAATAACTTGACTCCCTGTTCTTTGTGGCAGCCTCTGAGATATTGGAAGACTGCTATCATCTCTCCCCTAGTCCTTCTATTCATGAGACCAGACACACATTTTAATGTTTTAATGCTGTAAGCCCCCCAGAGTCATTTCATATAAGATAGGTGGCAAACTCTCACCAAAAGAGACAGATGGACTTCAGCTCCCAGAACCTTCAACCCATCTCCAGATTCAGTGAAGAGGTAGAGGAGGGAGGGCCTATTAGAAAGCACCCTACTTTGTAGTCATTTGTGTTGGCTTGCAAAGAAATCCCAACTTTGCCAAACAGAACAGGGAATTGCTGCTATAGCTTACCCGTCAGAGTATATTAATGAACTGGAATAGAGCTTAGTAACAAGGTCAGCCAATGAGGGCTCAATTGAGGGCTGGAATTTAAAAGAAAGAATCTGGGAGTGGTTTATCTCTGTTCTCCGCTCAATTCTAATAGAGAAAGAAAAATTAACTTGCTTGCTTGTCTGCTGAAGTCAAGTTGCTGTTCTGCTCTGATTGAGTTTGCTCCATGTTGGAGAAATCTACAACTGGTTTGTAAAATTTATTTTATGTGCTTATAAAGAAGTGAAATGAAGCCTTAGCTGTCTGTGTTTACTTTTCTGGCACTGAATTTATGCTGCAATACTCTGAACATGATCACCGTCCTTCAAGTATCAGCCTATTATATTAAAGAGATATGCATCTGACCATTTCCCCTTCAGAGATGGAGCTGCTGGTGGTCTGAATACAAGCCTTGATACCTGGTGTTATGAGCAGTGGATGAAAGATTGCAGCTGAGTATAATAGGCTTTTCCAAATAGTTCAGCTTGCCTCCAAGCCAAGCAACATGGTCCAGAGATGGATTTTTTTGCAGCCATAGTCCTTCAGACCTTTGGACCATTTATTGATGTTCTCTGAACAAGGGAAGCAATTAATAAGAAGATTTTTTGCCATAGGTATACTTTTGGAGAACTAGCCTTGCAGTGGGTGTAGCATATACCCAGAACACAATTTACATAAATAACTGACCGTTTGCAAACCTCAGGCGATTTCCATAAAAGTCTATTAGTTCTTGATCATAGAAAAAAAAAACAGAGTAGATTGCTGCAAATATTAGCATGGAGTAAAGCATGATTTTCTGTGAGGCAAAAAGGGTGAACCTGAATGGCTGGAAATAAAAAGGATCAATGGGCTGGAAATGCCATACAATGCCTTAGTTGAATGATTTGGGGATTGAAGAGAAAGTTATGGGCTGCAGCAGGAGAGAGTGGAAGGTCCTGAAGTTACTAGAAATTAGTTTATGCCCACGGAGTCTGGGCTCATGCTGTCTCAGCTGAGCTTCCCAACTGATTCATAGTTGAGCCTTGGGCAAGTCATTCCTTGTAACTTTCAAGTGATTATAAAAATGCCTCTCAATCTTGGAGAATGAATGATTGGGGAGCATTTGGAGAACCAAGAAAAGCAAGAAAAGTTTGGGACATTATTTATTTCCACAAGCATGGGGACTGAAATGTTTTCTTCCTGGAGAAGATGAGGAACATTTGGCATTGTAAAATAAATATAATTATTATGCTGCTGAGAGGAAGAACATCTTGGAAATACTTACGGGTAAAGGAAAAAGGAAAGGTTTATCCTGTTCAGTTGTTTCCAATTCTAAGGGCTGATGCTCATCTCTGTTTCTTAGCCAAGGCAACCAGCAAAGACACTTCATGGTTATGTGGCGAGTATGACCACATATCAAAGTGCACAGACTCCTGTTACCTTCCCGCTGAAATGGTATTTATTTATCTATTTGTATTTGCATACAGCCTCAAACCCTCACAGCTTCAACCTCAACCTGTCTACTATGGGGACCTCACCCCATTCTTAAGAGGTCCTTAAAGGGGGTATGCATAAGTGCACCAGCGTGCCTATATCCCTGTCTTATTGTCCCCATTTATCTGTATTTACTTCTTTTGTTCTTGTTCATGTTCATGCTATACTTGTTATCTTGTACATGTTTGACAAATACAATAATAAAATAATAATAAATAATAAATGAACAGAAGCTGGGGCAAGAAACAGGAGTGCACCCCATCATGTGGCACTCGGGTCTCAAACCTGGACAGTCAGTTTTCAGCTGACAAGCTCAGTGTCTTTATAACTGCTGAGCTATCATGTAGCCAGCCTTACAGGAAACAGGAGCTAATTCTCCTTTATTATAATTTTATTTTGCCATTGTTCTTGAGCCAATAGAATCCCCCTCCTAGCCTACCCCTTCCTCCCCAAGAGTCCCCTCACAGTCTGTTTTGGATGCAGGTAAATGCAGGGCATGCATAGAGGCTCAGGGAGAGCAAAAAATGGGCCTCCCGGAAGTTCAGAAAGACCAGAAATGGGCCTGTTTCTGGCTTCCAGAGAGCCTCTGGAGCCCGGGGAGGCCATTTTTGCTCTCCTGTAGGCTTGAGGAAAGCCTCTGGAGTGTGGGGAAGGCCAAAACACCCACCCCCACCATGGTACCGGAGGTCAACTAGGCCACACCCTTCATTGCCATGCCCACCCAGCAACCGGGCAGAGAACCTTTTGCCAAAATTTTTGAAGCCCACCCCTGGGAACAGCTTGCCTTCAGAAATGGTGCTGTATCACTGGAGGTTTTTTTAGGAAAAGACTGGACAGCCACCTATCTGAAATTATATAGCATCTCCTGTTTGAGGAGGGGGTTGGAGTAGGTCCCTTCCAGCTCTTTTCTGAATAAGGAAGTTTCTCCTTAGGTCTGAGCTGAATCTCTTCTTAATAAGTTTCCATCTGTCTCTTCTTGTCCCCCCCCCCTTTTCAGGTACTTTGGAAAATAGGTTGGCCCCGCCCCCTCTTCTTTGTGGCTAAATGAGCCATGGTGGTGCAGTGGTTAGAATGCAGTACTGCAGGCCACTTCTGCTGCCTGCCGGCTGCCTGCAATTTGGCAGTTCATATCTTACCAGGCTCAAAGTTGACTCAGCCTTCCATCTTTCCGAGGTGGGTAAAATGAGGACCCAAATTGTTGGGGGCAATAGGCTAACTCTGTAAACTGCTTAGAGAGGGCTGTAAGGCACTATAAAACAATATATAAGTCTAAATGCTATTGCTAAATAAATTTAAAGAAAACATAAATAGCAAAAAGATTCAGGCTAGGAATCAGTTTAAAAGAAGAGCAGGGTTACATTGAGACAATTCCCTTCCATTTCATCCTAATGTATCTTCCAGATAGATCTGTGAAGTGAACTATTGGGGCATTAAAACAGTAGAGAGATTTACTGGTCTTCCTGTCACTTGAGCTAAATGGGGAAACTGGTTGATCTTTTATTTTTTGACTTTACAATTTAAACTGCAGCACTCAAATTTGGGGGCAATTTTCCTTTTGGACACTAATCCGGTCTGATTCTGTTCAGCTTCTAAGCTCAAACATAGTTGGCCAGTAACTGCTACATTTTGCTTTTCAAAATCCCTGTGACCCACCTCAAAACTTGAATTTTATTTGGAGCTAGACCTTGGTCATAATACAGGTTTTCCTGGAGAAGGAATTAGCACTAAAATTGAGGAACTGTGTGGGATTATAGCAAGCAGAGGCACTTCCTCTTTTATTAATATTTTTTAATTCCATCTTGAATCTGATATCTTACTGTGTCTTGGGAATTATATCAAAGCTATTTCTTATACTCCCACAAATGTTGGTACATATCAGCTGTCTCTAGTATAAATTGTAACAGTGGAAAAATGTGGGATTTGGGGGATATTTGGTTATGTTTTCTCTATTTGAAAGAATAAAGAATATATGCTTATTTGAGCTCTATTTTAACTATTTGGTTCTGTGGCTTATGAACTCTACAGATATTTTTAGGATGGACATACTGTTAGGGATAACATTGTTTTACCCTAACTGGTTTAGGTAAAATAATAAATAAGTAATCCTGGTTAGTATGTTAATGTAAAAAAAAGTGTCTGTAACTTTCAACTGTCGGGAGAGTCATTTGGGGAGAAGTGTTTATTAGAAAACTCACATTAAAAGAAGCCAAAGCCTGCAGCGTGCTCACTCTCTGGCTTTGATGATTCCTAATTACTGCTTGGAAGACGCATTGCTTCCAACGGGAGAGAGAACAAAGGACTGATTTGTAAGTGAACTGGACCTAGGATATTCTACATGGACTTTGCTACCGAATATCCCTGAATGGACTGACTAAATGATACATGACTTATTGGACCGTTATTTTGGACTATGCTATATAAATGGATTAAACTATAATCTTGATAACACAAGCGTATTTGTTATTTTTACTAGTATGTTAATAAACATACAAGCTTAGCTCACTATTTTAATCTGTGTGCCTATCTGACTTCGTGCACATTCTGTTTGGCTTGTCTCCCTAACCTGGTTGGGGAACCCAGGCTTAACACATTACATTTGAATGTGGGATATTTTTTTCCTCTTTTTTGCAAACAGTTTTTTTATAAATGAGAATCAACCACAGACAGATGAGTCTGACATCTTGCACCTCTATAACTGTCTGGTTTTGGTTCTGCAGCTCCAACAGGACAGACACAGACTTCAGAGGATAATTAAGACTTGCAGAAAAAACAATTACTACTAACCTATTCTTCAATCAAGGACCTGTACACTGCACGAGTCAAAAAGTGGGCTGTGAAATATCTATAGACCCCTCACATCCTGGACATCAACTGTTTCAACTCCTTCCCTCAAAACAATGCCTACAGAGCCCTGCGCACCAGAATAACTAGACACAAGGACAGTTTTTCCCTGAACACCATCCTCTGCTAAACAAATAATTCCCTCAACACTGTTCAGCTAATTCAAAGTCTGCACTACTATTACTATTAATCCATCTCATCACTCCTTATCACCCATCCCCTCCCACTTGTGACTGTATGACTGTAAACTTTGTTGCTTATATCCTTACAATTTATATTGACTGTTTCCTAGTATGATTTGATTGCTTATTGTACCCTATGGTTATCATTAAATGTTGTACCTGTTGATTCTTGACTTTTGATGAATGTAATCTGTACTGAGAGCATTTGCATCAAGACAAATTCCTTGTGTGTCCAATCACAATTGGCCAATAAAGAATTCTATTTCCTTTTCCTTTCTCCCATCCCCTTTCCTTCTCTTCCCTTCCCTTCCTCCCTCCCTCCTTTCTGTCCTTCCTTCCCTTTTCCTTCCTTGCTTGCTTTGTTACTATATTTGAAAAAGTTAGTTTTGCTATTTGTGTAGATTTCATGATTTACCAATGACCTCATAGCCCTAAAACTGATATAGTCATCCAGTAATTTCAGTAATGTTAAAGTTGATACAGATAAAAATAAATATTCATCCTAAAATCAAAATGTTTGGAGACTGCCAGCTAAACAATTTCAGTTAAGACTTGGTATAATGATATGTCAAGTCAGCCATGCTCCAGAATTGTTTTTGAGATGGGAAATGTATGCATATAAGGTGAGATCACCAATTGCCTGCTAACACTGCAATCATTTCATCACCCCATCAGTTGTTCATTATACACAATGATCGTTGCCAACCTTTGTCCATTCTTCATCACATTTTGACAGGTCGGGTACACGAGTGATAGTGACAAATGATCATTTTACCTTGCAGCCAGCTTGATTGATTGCTCAATTAAACCACAGTGGAGAGCTACAAAACGCAACATCCCATAACTCTTCATGTGCAATGTTCTATATTAGCATACTTGAAATACCCTTTTCTGATTGGTGCACAAATACAGTAATATGATTGGTTCTTCAAGTGACGGTGATTGGTCAACAATTGCTGCCCTGTGATTGGTCCGCCTGAGTGGCGGGGAATACAAGGAACCATCATTGGCCACAAGCCGCTATAAAAAAGCCTGCCGCGGCTCCGCAGTTAGACTGATTCCAGGAACCGAACAAAGAGCTGAAAGTCACACTGGTCTCCAGTCTCTTTTTTCCCCGCAATCTAACATGCAATCTTGCACTGGTGGCAAAAATAGGCATGACAACCTGCACAACTATATGGTGCAAATGTTCAATCTCCATGGCCTGGAAGATCAGGGTAGCTCATGGGTTTATGGCCTATTTAATTATCATGAATTTGTCACAAGGACTTACAACTCCAAGGGCACACATTTGATCTGATTATTTTGGATTATGTTGGGAGTACATGTATATGCATGTGAGAAAAAGAAAAAGATTATGATGGGTAGGTGGGTGGGTGGAGAGAGAGAGAGAGAACTTTTGAACTTTTAAACATTCTACTGTTGCATTATTGTGCAAAATAAAACTAATTTTAATCTGGTTATTTTGGATTATGTTGTGAGTACATGTGAATATATGCATATGAGACAGAGACAGAGAAAGACAAAGAGATTATGGTTGTGGTGATGATGAAATATAGATGAGATGATTGACAGATGACAGATGAATGGAGAAATGATAGACAGCCAGCCAGCCAGCCAGACAAACAGACAGTTAGATATGATGGATGAATAGATAGATGATAGAGAAATGATAGATGAGATAGACAGATAGATAGATAGATGGATAGATAGACAGACAGACAGACAGACAGACAGACAGACAGACAGACAGACAGATAGATAGATAGCCTGGTGATAGCCGTCCTTTTACTCGGAGCCAAGCTGCACTAAAAGCCTCCAATACAGGAACACAATGTTGCCAGCCAATCAAAGCCACAAAACAGACAGAAGAAATTAGAAACACCAATCAAGCAGAACACAGCAAACTCCAAGACCAATAAATACAGACCAAGACTCCCAACCAATCAGGATGAAANTGCTACAGCTTTAAAAGCACAACTACAATGACGTGGGATAATACCCGAAGGAAGCTGAACAGCATAGATAGATAGATAGATAGATAGATAGATAGATAGATAGATAGATAGATAGATAGGATAGAGAGAGAGATGATAGATGAGATAGAGATAGATATGATAGAGAGAGAGAGAGAGACATACATACAGACAGACAGATCTTTTAAACGTTCTATTGTTATCCTATTATGAAAAAATAAAACTGAAATTATATGTGTGTCAAAAAACTAAATAGAAGAAGAGAACATCAACATGTGGAATTTCAGTATACTGAAATATAAAATGATGAACAATAGATCTCAGAATAAGAATAGAAACAATTTATTTGCCCAATGCACAAAATTCACCTCTGTGTGATGGCCACTGACTTTAGAAGATATTGACAGTTTTACAGGTAGGTTTTTAGTCCTGATCATTCAATTAAGTTTCAAGATGATGTACTGCCTGCTTCTAACAAAGCAGGGTACTGCCCCAGAAACCTGCAATCATTCGTTTGTTGGCTTGCAAAGTGTCACAATCCCCTTTGTTGTTTGTGTTCAGAGACAACGTGTCTTTGAATAAGAAGTGTTGAAGGAGAAAAAGCAGTGGGACTGCAAAGATCTTATATCATACTTGGATTTTTTTTTAATAACACAGTTGAAAATTCTCAGAAAAGAACCATTTATTCACGATTTGTGTTTCAGAAAAACAGAGACCCAATCAAGCATTCTCTAGACTCCATTTGTGAAAATTTTATTCGAAAGAGAAACCTTGTTATTTTGAGCACTGCAAAAGGAGGAATATGGAGAATATTCAGCTCAATCAGTCAACTGTGATTCAATTGCCTTGACAATGAATACCTAGAAGAAATGGATGTCTTTCCCGGTAGGATTTGGCTAAGTAAGAATGCTCCCCAATTGTGAAACCAATAAAAGGGAAGATGGATTAAATAAGCGAATGACAACTGAACCTTTGTTTTGTGAAGGAATAAGCATGGCTACCTTCCCACAAGATGTTGGCTCAGTTTTCTGGATTCATTTGAAATACTGAATTATAAAGTACAAATTGAACATAAGGGTTGCATGTGCAAACCACCCTGGGCTAAAACAAGCAGTTCTTGATTCCTGGTATTGTGCAAAGATAACCAGTATATCAAGGCAAGGCAATCTCAAAGACCCAAGAGAAGGCTAACAAATAAGCATAAGTTATTTTGCAAAACACAGTAAAATTATTGGGGTGTGTGATGGCTCAGTGGTTAAAGATACTGGGTTTGTCAGCCCAGGTTTGAGACCCAAGCACTGTTCAACGGGGTGAACTCATGTTCCTTGCCTCAGCTCCTGCCCTCCTAGCAGTTTGAAAACATGCAAATGTAAGTAGATAACTAGGTATCACTTTGGTAAGAAAGTAACAGTGCTCTGTGCACCTTGGCACCTCCCCCTTGCCCACCCCTTGTGTTTTTCGTTTTAAGGTTTGATTTCAACTGTTTATGTTTTCACTTAGATGTAACTGTAAGCCATTCAGAGTAACCCTATGGTAAGATGGGCAGCCAATAATTTCATAAATAAATATTCCTGTGGATTCCTGGAGATTAATAGTATCTTCGAATACTGTGAACCTTTCTGTTTCTAGCAGGTGGCAGATTTTAGCAAATGCTAATCCATACATTTATTCTGTTTTATTTCTGCATAAATCAGTAAGCATGGAGATCATATTTAAATTGGTATGAGAAATGGACTCCCTTCCAAAAGCATATATATTTAAATTTTAAATATGTATTTTAATCAAATAATCCATCTGAGCTCAGAATTTTGTGGGGATATCTAAGCAGTAAAAAAGTTTATGTATATGAACAATTAATCAATGGAATAGCTTGTCTCCCAGAGTTTTGGATTCTCCATCCCTGGAGGTTTTCAAAAGTAGACTGGACAACTATTTGACTGTGTAAGTATAATGTCTCCTGCCTTGAGCAGAGGGGAGGATTAGAAGACTTTTCAGGTTCCTTCCACCCTTATGATTCTATCTTCTGTGTTCTACATTTTGTTACATAAATATATAACAATGATAACTGTTATTATAAAGATCAGATCTTCTGAGAAACTGCAAAGATTCAGAATTCCTTGACTATGTTAAGCTATATGTATAACATGTTATTTTTGCTGTTTAATGATTGTTTTGCTTTTATGGAGTTTTCAGAGAATATTAAAATCTCTTCAGAATATAAAGTGAATGAAGTATAGTAACTAAGTTAGCAAACATGCAAATTGGAAAATGAAAGCATACTTCTGCTACTATTTAAAGTAATTCCCACTTCCCAAGAAGGTTAATCTTGAATGTCCTAAAGGTGCTTTTTCAAAAGGCAATTGGACTTTGTTTTACCTGGAAGATGTTTCACTTCTCTTCACTAAATATGTGAAATATGCACAGTAGTGTGCAGCTGCTGTCAAAAAAGCCAACACAGTCCTAGGCTGCATAAACAGAGGGATAGAATCAAGATCATTGAAAGTTAATACCACTTTATAATGCCTTGGTAAGGCCACACTTGGAAGACTGCATCCAGTTTTGGTCACCATGATGTAAAAAAGATGTTGTGACTCTAGAAATAGTGCAGAGAAGAGCAACAAAAATGATTAGGGAACTGGAGGCTAAAACATATGAAGAATGTTTGCAGGAACTGGGAATATCTAGTGACTAGTCTAATGAAAAGAAGGACTAGGAGAGACATGATAGCAGTGTTCAAGTGTCTCAGGGGTTGTCTCAAAGAAGAGGGAGTCAAGCTATTCTCCAAGGCATCTGAGGGCAGGACAAGAAGCAATGAATGGAAATTAATCAAGGAGAGAAGCAGCTTAGAATTAAGGAGAAATTTCCTGACAGAACAATTAACCAGTAGAACAACTTGCCTGCAGAAGTTGCGAATGCTCCAACACTGGAAGTTTTGAAAAAGATATGGGATAACCATTTGTCTGAAGTGGTGTAGGGTTTCCTGCCTAAGCAGGGGGTTGGACTAGAAGACCTCCAAGGTCCCTTCCAACTCTGCTATGCTATTGTATTCTAATCCAAAAAGAACTGAAGAACTGAAGAAGCTTCTTGGATGAGAAGCAAAACGTCTTCAAGGAAAATCAGAGTCCAGTTGCCTTTTGAAAAAGCACCTTTGGACAACCGTGACCTGGATGACTGAGAATCTCCACAGTCATTAATCCCGAATGCTTCTCTGAAAATATTTAGAAAATGGAGGAAATGATATTTTACATACAGGATTTTTAATTTCTCCTGCTGGTATATAATGACATGATCCCTCTATTAATTTAAGACTTATTTAGTTACTCATTACTCAGTATGCACATTTTGTTGAATTGATTGGATTTTACATACTGAGCCAGAAACTATAAATTAAATCAATTTTCTTTAGTGATCAGTTCATGAAGTGCATGCAGAATGAAACATCTTTAAAAAATAAATAAACCAATTATAATTGATTAAAAGGTTTAAGATGCTTAGGCTTATAAAACCAAGTGAAGGACTACAAATTTAAAGATACATGCATCATACCATGATATCTGGCACATACCCTATTTGGAACATACCCCATTTAATTTTGAATCAAAGCCCAGATTCATGAGAATGATAATAGCTGCCAAAATGACATCCAAATCCTGTTACCATTTTGATTCTGTATGCTTAAAATCACAGGCATGCTAACTAGGTTTAACAATAGATGAAAGCTTGATTTACTGAATTCACACAACCCATTTCATCCCATTACTGAATTAACCCATATTCAGGATTCACACAACCTACTGAGCCAAATAAAATTGGTCATTGACAAATCTGACCACAATGAAAGGCAGACACTAGGTTTTTAAATAACCTTGTTAAGGAGGTGTTACAAAATCATCACCTTCATCATTTTCCTAGCATTATTCTCCTAGAAGTAGGATCTGCTTTTTAGATTGACAAAACATCATCTTGCATGATCAAATGCATTACGTCTGCATTTTGACAGAGATGGCTGTAGATCCAGGGGTGGGAGTCTACCAGTTCACACGTATTCACTGGAACCAGTTGTTAACATTTTAAGCAGTTTGGAGAGTTGGTTAGAAGAAATTACTGGCCTAATCCTGTGAGGAAGGCAGGAGGGAAACATTCTGGTGTTGCTTACAGAAACTGTCTCTCTGTTAACTCTTATTACATTCTTGGCAGGACTAGACTTCCTATCTCAGGAACTTCTCTGGAGTTTTTTTCCCCTCCTTTGCTGGTACTTTGCTTGTGTGGATTGACCATGCAAAGTCACAGTAGCACTGAAAGAAGTGACTTATGACCATTTTTCACACTTACAACTGTTGCAGCATCCCCACAGTCATGAGAGGCCAGGTGAGGAGATGTGTGCCTCGATGTGAGTGATATTGAGTTGGCCACACCCAGCCAATAACATGACCACCAAGCCATGTCCACCCAGTCACATGACCACCAAGCCACATCCACAACCTAAGCCATGCCCACAGAACTGGTTAAAATTTGAATCCCACCCCTGCATTGGTTGGGATGAAAAAAACATGACTGACCAGCTTGTCACCTAGACCTGACATTAGTTTGATCTGTGTTCAACTCATTATACTGCTCTGGTAGGTGGGCAGTATCCAGTGGCACCACTAGAAGTTCTTATTCTCTCTCTACCTGTATGTCATGACCTTGGTACAGTCAGACCCTGAGGGAGGGGAGGAACAGCCTACAGGGAGTGGAGGTGTGGCTCCAGAGGTTGTGGAGGAGGCTGGAGAAGGGCTAAGGCTGGCTGGGCAGTCAGAGGAAGAACCAGGCCCATCCCTTCTGCATCCTAGGACATGCAGGGAGTAAAGGAGAAGGCAACAACTTGGCTTGTGAGAGAGGAAGTGGTAATGATCCTCCTCATTGGTTAAGCTGGGGAGACTAGTATGTAACAGAGATGATTATAACACAGCATTGCCAGAAGCAAAGCATGTTTTATTTTGGTCTGAAGCTTGGTTGGCGTCCTTCCAACAGACTGTGCCTTGATATCTCCTTGAATTTGGTAATTACTTATCCTGATCCGTTGTGGAAATTTCATCATTGTACTTTGTTTGGTTTTTTTATTTTACCTCTATCTGCTCATTAAGTTCAGACTGTATTGCTTTCTTTTGAAGACTATTTTTGAGTATGTTTTATCTCCAACTGAGAATTATTGAACAGTGGGGNTTTTATCTCCAACTGAGAATTATTGAACAGTGGGGCCAAGTTGGAGGCATTAAAGGACATTTATTTATGTTTTTGATTTTGTTACATTTGTGTTACACTCAGGGTCATCACACTGTACTGGTGAGACCACACCTAGAGTATCTTGTACAGTTCTGAATATCCTATTTTCAAATCAGTATTCATGAATTAGAAAAGGCCCAAAGAAGGGTGACAAAGATGATACAGGAATTTGAGAACATGTTCTATGAGGATAGGCTAAAGAAACCTGGGATGTTCATTTTTGAGAAAAGAAAGCCAAGGTGAGACCTGATATAAGTATTCTGTGGAAAGAGAAATCTTCCCCTTACCTTTAAATTTCAAATCCAAAAAATTCAAATTTAAATTTAATTTAAAGATAATGGGAAAGTTCCTGATGCTACGATCTAGGGTCTATCCAGGTAGATTGTGGGTTCTCTTGTCCCTGAAGTTTTTAAAGAAAAGACTGAACAACAAGAACATGAATGCTTTACCTGATTTGTCTGCTCATTATAAAGAAGAGGACTCTATGGTCCCTCTGTAGTTTATAGTTCTGTGATCCCCTGGGGAAAATTGCATATTATCCAATGGTTACTGCTAGCAAAGATGAGAAAAAATTGTATAAGATATACTCTTCATGTTTTTCCCCCTCAGAGACAGAGGCCCACAGCTGTCTGTTGATTGGCACGCTCAGACAAACATTTCAAAGTGGACACAGCAAAAGAAATTATTTGATCTAGTTGACATTAAATTAATGTCCAGTTAATTATACATCATGAATTCAAGTATTCCTTCTGAATTCAAGAAACTTTGGATTGTGTCACTAAAAAGGGTTAGGTTGGGCCACACTTGGAAATATACTTGGGAATGTGAGAGATTGTGTATTTGTCTGCATTATGAGGCAATCTTTAGAGAAAATAGGTCTGGAGCCATTGAGAACTGTTCTTACTATCTTTAATTCACTACCTGACTCTGTTGTGACATCCTCAAACCTCCAAAACTTTAACCTTAAAGCAGTGGTGGGATTCAAATTTTTTTACTACAGGTTCTATGGGCATGGCTTGGTGGGCATGGCAGGGGAAGGATACTGTAAAATCTCCAGTCAAAGGTGGTATTTACCAGTTCTCCAATCTACTCAAAATTTCTGCTACTGGTTCTCTCAGAACTGGTCAGAACCTGCTGAATACCACTTCTGCCTTAAACTGTCTACTGTGGACCTCATTCCATTCCTAAGAGGTCTATAAGGGGGCGTGCAAAAGCGCAACAACATACCTACTTACCATCCCTGTCCTATTGTTCCCATTTATTTGTATTCATTTATTATGTATATACTTATACCAGTTTATACTTATATGTTTATAAGTTATGTTCATATTTAAACTTGTTTTCTCATGCATGCTTGTAAATAAATATCAATAAATAAATTTTGCTCACCACAATACAAACTCTCTAGATCAGGGGTGTCAGACTCAAGCCTGCGGGCCAGATCCAGCCCATGGAGTGCTTACATCTGGCCTGAGGGGAAATAGCAAAGGACCAACCTGCAGTGCCTCTGCCAGTGAAAACAGAATGCCTCCCAGGCTCCATTTTTTCTGGCAGAGGGCTCTAGGAAGATACCCCCAGGCCCGCCTGGGCCACCACAGATGACCCTGACATGAGTGACATCGAGCTGGCCATGCCCATCCCAGCCATGCCCCTCCTGGCCACGCACCCCTCAGCCCCTCCAGATCAAACACAACCCTGATGCAGCCCTCAATGCAATTATGTTTGACAGCCCTGCTCTAAGTGCTCTGCAACAGTTAAAGGTAAAAGGAGTACCGATGGATTTTACTTTGTTAATCATTGCCAATTCTAGAGGAATATCACTGTTTCAAGGCCATTGAGCCAATGACATTTCCACAGTCCTATAATCAGCATGACATCACAGAGTGCTGTTCTCTTCCCATCGAAGTGATACTTTTTTATCTAGTCGCATTTGCATGGTTTCGAACTGTTAGGTTGGCAGGTGCTGGGGTGAAAATGGGAATTCATTCATCCCATTACGCAGTGCGTGGGTCTCTAACCTCGACTGTCAGCTTTCCAGTTTACAAGCTCAGCCTTTCTAATCGCTGAGCCACTGCACTGCCCTCTAGAGCAACTAAAAGAATGTGTAAATTTTAATCCCCTTTTACAAATCTCCAACTGAAGGAAGTCTTATGGAACAAATTCATCATATACAACTATGAATATAGAAGAGACCCAGTTGTATTTTCTCTTTTGTTCTGAGTTTTATGTACATTTATTCCAGTACTCACATACCTGCACATTCTTTTGCTCAGTATACTCACCTCTTGTCTGACATAAAGAATATGTACCATTTGCAGCACTGTTTTTCAAACTTGGCAAATTTAATATGAGCAGACTTCAACTCCCAAACTTCCTCCCGAAATGAAATGCCTGACATTCTCTCTGCCAGCATTCTGGAATGAAATGAAATGAAAAAGAATATATGAAGCTCAGAATTTAATTGTGGTGTAAGGCATGTCAAATTTTTCAACTTTCAATTTCCAAACATTAGGGTAGCTCAAAAGTTGTGGCTTGTCTTGGGGATTGTAAAGATATTTTGGTTATTTTAATATAATTTAGATGTGTTTGGTAAGTAACTACATAAATAACATAACTTTTCAACATTTTATTTGTTTCATTTGGAGTCCTTGGTGTGCTCTGAACTTGGTTCTTTGCTTGCAGACATTTCATTACCTAAGTAATATCATCAGTGCAAATGAATGTATGACTGCTCCCTGTTTATGGCACAATGAAAACTCTTTAATCTCACAACACATGGACAGACTTAATCACAAATTCAACTGAGAAACTATGAGCATCCCAGGGCAGGCTAAATTCAAAAAATGCTATCAATCATTCATTAATAAATACATAGAAATAAATGTATACTTATCTGCATGCTTTTCAGTAGCAATAGCATTTAGACTTATATACCACAACATAGTCTTTTACAGCTCTCTCTAAGCAGTTTACAGAATCAGCAAATTGCCCCCAACAATCTGGATCTTCATGTTATCAACATTGGAAGGATGGAAATCTGAGTCAACTTTGAGTCCCATCAAACTCCAAGCTGTGGGCAGAGTTTGCTTCCAATACTGCATTTAACCGCTATGCCATCAGGGCTCCTAATTCAAAAAAACAAAACAATAAAAGCGTAAGAAAACAAGTAGACTGGACTATTCTCTCCAGCAGCAAACAATCAGATAAGCAGGGACAAATACCAGGCAAACAATAAAGCAGAAAACAGTACTCTCATCAAGAAAATACCAAGAAAGAAACTAAAGGCCCTGTCACACTGCCCAACGGATGCAAAACGGACACAACGGACGAGAAAAATGTTCCACCCGTTGTTATCCGCTCTCAGAAGGGGCAAAAATTTGCATAACCAGAGCGGATAACACACGGACGCGGGAGGACCAGGTGGGATTGAATGGTATCGGAACGGAAAGGCCCAGCGTGAAGCGAGGGAGCGGATGGCCACATCCACAGGCTTCCGGGGACCTCACCAAACGATGTGGAAACGGGATACACGGATGCACACGCGGATTGCACAGCGATCACACGGATGCACAGCGGATTGAATGGTGCAGAGTGGATGCACAGCGGGATTGCACTAGCGGAAGCCTAGCGGATTGGCGAGCGTTAATTGTGCATGATCGGGGAGGATCCATTGCGTCAGCCCCACAGATACAACAGAAGCAGCTCGAAGCAGGTCGCCATTCAGAGGAAAGACCTGCTTCCAAGACACCTCGACTGCCTTGCCTGTCCTGCCCTGCATGTCTGGCCTGCCAGCCTTGGTTCATGCCTGCCTGCAAGCCTTGGTAACTGCCTCCCTGCCAGCCTGCCTGCAAGCTTTGTGCCTGCCTTGCCTGCCACGCCTTTGTGCATGCCTTCCTCCAGCCTTCCTGCCAGCCTTGTGTGCCTGCCTCCCTGCCAGCCTTCCTGCCAGCCTTGGTTTCGCTGCCAGCCTCCCTGCCAGCCTTCCTGCCAGCCTTGGTTCCTGCCAGCCTCCCTGCCAGCCAGCAACCCCACAACCATGCTGAAGCACAGCAAGCTCAGCCATCTGCTGCCAGCCCTTGCAAGAGGGGGACAGGGCTACCATCCCCCCTGGCCCTCACTCTGGTTCTGCTGGGGCTTCTGCAGCACGGGCTCGCTCTTCTGGGCTGGGGCTTCTGCTGCTTCTGCTTTTGGAGGAGCTGATGACAAGTACTCCAGCACCAGGCACCTCCACAGCACACTAGACCCTTCACCCCTGAGACTGAGCAACCAAGAGGAGTGCCAGAGACTCATTTTTGTTTTATAGCTTCTTGTTAGTAAAGTCTATTTTTGATTCATACACTTGCTTCATTTCTTTTTTTTAATAAAAGTCTTGGTGGAACTTTTATAGAATGGTTTTAAGCCTTTGCATGCTTTGTGGATGGGTAAGATAGCAGTGGGATGGGTAGAGCATACCTTTGGAATGGTAATAAGTGTGGGATAGATAAACCTCCAGTGCAAGCATAAGTGGGACTGGTATGGTCCACCCTCCCAGCTGCCACACCTTGGCCCTTTAATTATCAAAAACAATTTAAAGCATTGATCAACCACATTTTGAACATAAACACAACTCTTTATTTAAAGCCCTGTCATTGTAGGCCCACCCAACATCACATGGCCCAGTTCGATCCCATGTGATGAGACAGGCTGAAGGAAGCATCCCTTAATCATCTATCATCCTGTCTTGCCACTCCACTGCTCCAGCTGGGGAGTTGCACCAGTTTATCAGGAGGTTGCCCACTGCTTCTTCTCTTCACAAGGGTCTGTTGGCCTGGTGACACATCCATATACAGATAGGTCCTATCAGGATTTCACCCTTGGGCCCCACTTCCCTCAGGCCTCCATAGATCCATTCAGGTTTGTTTGTGAGTGTCGCACAAGCTGTTCTGCAAGACTAGGGTAGCAGTGTGCATGAGATTGGCTGGATGCAGCAGCAGTTCCATGAAATCACTCCTCCATGGTCTCTGGATTGATGCTGTTCATGGTGGAAGAAGTACCTGGAACCTGTTGGCCAGGATGCCTAAGGGCATTACCTATAACCACCTGCCTTTAGCATAGGACAGCCCTGTAGTTTGAAGATCCTCTCTCGCACAGGTGAGGAGTTGGAAAGTGTAGAGATTTCCATTGAGTTAGCGTTTTGAAGGAGAAGAGCATGCCATCCCCCACGATGAAGTAGGGCACCATCTTGTTGTGGTCGTTGGGCAGGGCGTTCTGGAATTGGGAAGCCCACAAATGCGGTGCGTTCCAGCTTCCTCCTTGCAGGTGACTGGCTGTTGTATACTGGCATCTGAGAATGAAGCGCCGTTGCCTGAGCATATATCGACCATAAGGCGAAGAGGATGATGCCTGAAGAAGCCCTTGTAGTTTGTAATATAGTGGACCCCTAACCCTGGCTGGAGCCTTTTTGCATGCCACGTGCTTGCACAATGTATGGCGGATCCCAGCGTGCTGTTGGGGAAGAAGTATTCCACTTCTGATAGCACTGCTCTGCAAACTTTCTTCACTCCTTGCGCTCAAGTGTGGAGGGCACTGAGCGACTAGGAATCCTCCTGTAATTTAATCGAGTGATAGCGCAACTAGCACCATCTTTCTGACGACCACAATGCTGATGGTGTTGTGTGGCACCACTCAGCATGACGTCTGCAAAATTGCTCCTGTAGGTGGATCCCTGCAGAGCAGTGGCACAGAGTGAGTGCCACCTTAGCCCAGGTTCCAGCTGGGCGCCAGAAGTATGGTGTTTGCCTTTGGTCAACATGCTGGGTCTCCCAGCGCTACCAGTCGAACTATATGGGATCATCAAAACGATGCTGCGTGGATGGCATCCTCTAGAAGCTGCCTGTGGAATTGCGACGAGGGGTACTCTTTCCTCAGCTCCAACCATTCAGCTATACAGTCCGTGCTCATGCTTCTATTGCTCGCGATCAATCTTCAGACCACACTACATTTCTTGGAATCGCCTCCATTTTTTTCGCGGGTGTGAACAAGGTGAAAGAGAGCCCCCTGTAGATCGGCTTTCGCACCTGTTGCAGAAGCATTGGTACATGGTGGGCATTTTTACCAAAAGCTGTGGGTTTACGAACACAGTGGACCATGACTGGATGATGCTGTCTGCGAACGGAGACGAAGTACGTCAGATAGAATGAAGGCCTGCAGAGGTCCTACAGCATGGGCTGCTAGTCGCCTGAAAGTGGAGGATCCAGTGTGTTGCTCCACCCTTTAATTTATGGGGCAAGTATAGTGATGTCCCTTTATGCATGCGTCAGCGACATCCTCTAGACATTCCTTAAATAATCCGAGATAAGGTCCCCTCTGCGGACGTAAATGTGATATCCTCCATATGTTACACATACTGTTAGTTTCCATGCGTGCAGTTTCCGACCAGGCATCCATTCTGCAATCCTTCTGCGTCCGTTCCGACCTTCCTCTACACAAATGCGTTCGGTGCAGTCAGATGGAAATTGCCGCGGATGCCACGGCGGATGGCATTAGTGGATATAGACGGTGATGGCGGTAATCGATGCAAGACCTGCGCATGTAGAGTAGCTGGAGTG
>BHFT01042428.1:0-20909 GCA_004320025.1 Laticauda laticaudata
GCCGAGAGGATACATCAGACGTGTAACGGATGACAACGGATGTAGAACGTTTGTTGCCCGTATGTGTCGCGGATGTAAATCGTACGCGGCGGAAAGTTCATCCGCTCAAAAAGTTTTGTGTAGCTCAAAAACTTTTTGAGCGGATGAAATAGCAGTAGACAGATGTTTGACGGATAGAGCGTATGAATCACCTACGCAGTAAGTACACAATGGATGCATCGCGTTTTCCAACGGATGGCAAGCTTTTCTGTCCATTTTACATCCTCTTTGCATCCATTGGTGCAGTGGGACATGGGCTTAACTGCAAGAAGGATCATGAAGTCCTAGTGGACAATCACTCAGATATGAGCCAGCAGTGTGTGGCAGCTGCGCCAAAAGCCAATGTAATCCTAGGCTGCACTAATAGAGGGATAGAATTAAAATCACATGAAGTGTTAATACCGCTTTATAAGACCTTGGTAAGGCTACATTTAGAATTCTGCATCCAGTTTTGGTCGCCACGATGTCAAAACTGTTGTTGAGACTCTGGAAAGAGTGCAGAGAAAAACAACAAAGAGGATTAGGGGACTGGAGCAGAGGTAGTATTCAGCCGGTTCTGACCGGTTCTGGAGAACTGGTAGCAGAAATTTTGAGTAGTTCGGAGTTCAATCCCATCTCTGATTGGCCCCCTCCCCATCTATTCTCTGCCTCCCATTGAGTCCCAGCTGATCGGCTGGGTCTTCTTTGGTTGCCCTGAACAGGAGAACGGAGCTGGGAAGCAGGTTCGTGGGGTGGGGAGGGAATGGGGATTTTGCAGTAGGAAATGGAGATTTTGCAGTATATCCTTCCCCTGGAGTGGGGTGGAAATTGGGATTTTACCGTAGCCTTCCTCTGCCACGCCCACCAAGCCACATCCACAGAACCAGTAGTTTAAAATTTTGAAACCCACCACTGAACTGGTTGTCAAAACATATAAAGAACAGTTGCTGGAATTGGGTTTGTTTAGTAGCTTAATGAAAAGAAGGACCAGGGGAGACATGATAGCCATGTTCCAGTATTTGAGGGGCTGCCACCAAGAAGAGGGAGTCAGACTACTCTCCAAAGCACCTGAAGGCAAGATAAGAAGTGATAGATGGAAACTAATCAAGGAGAAAAACAACTGAGAAATAAGAAGAAATTTTCTGATACTTAGAATAATTCATCAATGGACCAGCTGGCCTTCAGAACTTGTGGGTGCTCCATCACTGGAGGCTTTCAAAAAAGAGATTGGATAGCCATTTGTCTGTTATGATATAGGATTAGAGGATTTGGCTACTCGAGAGAAAAGAAGGACTGGAAGAGGGGGGCATAATAGCAGTCTTCCAGTATTTGAGAGACTGCCCCAAACAAGAGGGGCAGGACAAGAAGCAACAGATGGAAACTAATCAGGGAGAGAAGCAACGTGGAATTAAGGAGAAAATTCTTAAGAGTGAGGACAATCAACCAGTGGAACAGCTTGCCACCAGAAGTTGTGGGTGCTCCATCACTGGAGGTTTTTAAGAAGAAACTGGACAGTCACTTGTCTGAAATGGTATAGGGTTTTCCTGCTTGAGCAGGGGGCTTGGCTAGAAGATCTCCAAGGTCCCTTCCAGTTCTTTTCTGATCCTGATGATTCTGATATGTGCAATGTGTCAGGTAGAGAGGAAGGAAATGTAACAACGCATATTCAGAATTACTAAAGCGCTTCAATAAAAGTTTTGCAAAAGTCTGTCTCCCCTAGTCTGGCTCTGATTGGCTTCTGTGCCAGGCTGATCCAATTTTTGTACAACAGTGACTACCGTTGAGCCAGGTACCACCTGTTCTATATCTGTTTTTCTGTTTTGGTTTTTTTTGCCTAAATGCAAAAGCTGACATGAACCTTTACATCAGAGGTGGGGAGCTATGGCCCTTTAATGACTTCTGGACTTCAACAATACAGAATAATAAAAACAAGGACAAATAGGCTGAAAAACAGCTTCTATCCCAGGACAGTAGCTCTGTTGAATTCTGCTGTATAGTGCAGTGTTGGTGTGGTGTCAAGGGTTTTCAGTTCAATGTGTGAAGGATGTGTGTTTGTGTTTATTTTCATGGTCATGGTTATGATGTGCACTGAAGATGGTGTTTGATTTCATTGTACGAGGTGCAATGACAATAAAGTAAAGTAAAGTAAACTCCCAGAATTCCTAGCTCTGGAATTCTGGGAGTTGGAAGTCCACAAGTCATCAAAGGTCCATAGTTCCCCACTTCTGCTTTACACAGAAATAGAATAACAGAATTGGAAGGGACCATCTAGTCCAACCCCCTCACTCAAGCAGGAGACCCTGCACCATTTCTGACAGATGGTGGTCTAGTCTCTTCTTGAAAGCCTCCAGTGATGAAGCTCTCCATGCCATACATCCAAGGATGCCAGCCGAAGTGCACAAGAACTTCTAAAAGTATCTATGGAGATACTCAGTCATCCAGGTTGTCCCAAAGGTGCTTTTGCAAGAGGCAACTGGACTTTCTGATTTTTCTTTGAAAATGCTTCTCATTACTTCTTTACAGATTAACAGAGTTGGAAGGGACCTTGTAGGTCATCTAGTCTAAACCCCCTCAAGCAGGAGACCCTACACCATTTCTGACAGAGAGCAGTCCAGTCTCTTCTTGAAAGCTTCCAGTGATGAAGCTCCCACAACATCTGAAGGCAATTTCTGTGGTTGTTTCTCCCTGTTAGGAAATTTGTCCTTATTTCCAGGTTGAATCTCTCCTGAATAAGTTTCCATCCATTCTTCCTGGTCTGGCCTTCAGATGCTTTGGAAAATAGTTTGACACCGCCCCCCCCCTGTTGGCAGCCCCTCAAATATTGGAAGGCTGTTACCTTCAGAAGTGGTGAGAGCTTCATCACTGGAAGCTTTCAAGAAAAGACTGGACTGCCATCTGTCGGAAATGGTGTAGGGTCTCCTGTTTGAGGGGGGTTGGACTAGATGACCTACAAGGTCCTTTCCAACTCTGTTAATCTGTATCTGCATGTTTCCCCTCTCTTCACTAGACTAGCCATGCCCAGTTCCTGCAACTGTTTATCGTATGTTTTAGCCTCCAGTCCCCTCCTCATCCTGGTTGGTCTTCTCTGCACTTTTTCTCGAGTCTCAAACTGGATGCAGTACTCTAGGTGTGGCCTTACTAAAGCCCCTGTCACACTGCACCAACGGATGGAAAGAGGATGTAAAACAGAGAAAAACACTTTCCATCCGTTGGTTAACACGATGCTTCCCTTTTGTACTCACTGCATACGTTTTGCTTCCTCTTTATCCGTCCAGCATCCGTCTATTGACGTTTCATCCGCTCAAAGGGTTTTGAGCTGCTCAAAACTTTTGCACGGAAAATGTATCCAATCCATCCGTTCTGCATCCGCTAGGCATCCGTTCTGCATCCATTATGCATCCGCTATATCCGCTAGGCATCCGCTATGCATCCGCGCAACTCGTCCGCTTCCAGCGGTAAAACGGACGCAGGGAGGAAGCGAACGGATTGGCGGAACGGATCGGAACGGATGCAGAACGAATGGGAAAGGATGAAAGCAGATGCAGTCACAAAGAAAGCATTTAAAACGGAAAAAAACGTTCGTAGAGGGACCTATCTACGGATATTAAGGATGTCTAAGGAGATGCCTATAGGATGCCGAGAGATGCAAAAGGGACACCTATACTGCCTATAAAAAGGGGGAGCAACTCATCTGGATCTACTTTCAGAACAGCACCCTGCGGTGCGGACCTCTGCAGCCTTCACTGCCTTCTTCCCTTCACAGCTCCAGCTCATGTCCCATCGTGGATCGTAACAAAGTCCTTTTGGCGACCACCATCCTTCTGCAACAGTGCAAAGCCATCTACAGGCTCTGGAACTCTAACTGCGAGAAAAAAAGAGCGGCAAGAAGGTGTCTGGGTCCGAAGATGGTTCACCAGAAGAGCAGAGGAGGACTGTACAACAAGCTGATTGGTGGAGCTCAGAACGAAGACCCTCGTGCATTCAGAACTTCATGAGGATGCCCCAGCCATTTGTGACGAAGTTGTGGAGCGGCTGAGACCCAGGTTGACCAAGCAAGAGCACCAACTTCCGGCCAGCCTGGACCCTGAGCTCAAGGTGGCACTCACTCTGCGCCACCTGCCTCAGGACCACTACAGAGCATCAGTACGGCTGGAGGGTGCCCACACAACACCATCAGCATTGTGTTCCAAGAAGTGGTGCAGGCCATCATCGAAGATATATGAGAAGCTCCTCAGTGCCCCACCACTGAAGAAGGATGGAAGAAAGTTGCAGAGCAGTGGTAATCAGAGGTGGAACCTCCCCACACCATTGAAGCCATAGATGGGAAGCACGTGGCCTGCAAAGCCAGCCAAGTCGGGTCCACTTATTTCAACTACAAGGGCTTCTTCACATCATCCTTCTTCGCCATGGTTGATGCTGACTACAAGTTCATCTACATCGATGCTTCAGGCAACGGGTCAGCTTCAGATGCCAGGTATACAATCGCAGTGACCTCAAGGAGGGGCTGGAACGCAACCTCATCGTGGCTTCCAGATCCAGACCCCTGCCCAATGACACGCAAGATGTGCCCTACTTCATTGTGGGGATGACGCCTCTCCTCAGAACCTACCTCATGAAGCCCGACACTTCCAGATGCCTCACCCGTGAAGAGAGGATCTTCAACTACAGGCTGTCCAGGGCAAGGCAGGTGGTGGAAACGCCTTTGCATCCTGGCCAACAGGTTCCAGGTACTTCTCACCGCCATGCAGCATCGACCACAACAAGTGAGGAGGATCATGGAAACTCTGCGTCTGAACAATCTCATGCGCACCCACTACCCCGGTCTTGCAGAAACAGGCTCGTGGACCCCAACAAGCAATGGGACATGGAGCCGGGAATGGAGGCAAGGGTGAAACCTGATAGACACTGAGGATGTGCAAGGCCCCAACAGAGCTTCACGTGAAGGGAAGAACAGCGCAACCTCCTGAACACTGGTGCAACTCCCAGCTGGAGCGGTGGAGTGGCAAGACAGGATGTAGATGCTTAATGGATGCTTCCTTCAGCCTGTCTCATCACACTGATGGAGATTGCTGCATGTATGTTGAGTGGCCCTACAACGAACAGGGCATTTAATAAAGAGTTGTGTTTATGTTGACATGTGTGATAATGATTAAATGTTATTGATAATAAGGGCCACAGGTGTGGCACTGGAGGGTGGACCATACAGTCCCACTATGCTTGCACTGGAGGTTATCTATCCCCACACTAATTACCATCTCAAAGAATCCTGCTCATTCCACAGTATCCCTGCCACCCCACTGCTATCTTAACCCATCCCACAAGCATGCAAAGGCTAAAACCATTTCTAAAAGTTTCACCAAGACTTTATTAAAAAAGAAATGAGGCAAGTGTGTGAATCAAAGATAGACTTTATTATCAACAAGCTATAAAAGAAAAATGACCCAAGTCAAGTGTCCAAATAAAGTCCACAGGTAGCCAGCCAGCCAGTCTCTGGCACTCCTTCTTGGTCGCTCAGTCTCAGGGGAAGGGTCCAGGTGCTGTGGAGTGGCTGTGTCTGGAGTGCTTTCTGAAGTGCCATTGGGGTGCGCATCAGCAGAGTAAGCACTAGCAGAAGCACCACCGCCAGAAGCAGCAGCATCCCCTCCTCCAGAAGCAGAACAGCAGGAAGCGCCACCCAGAAGAGCGGCCCGTGCTGCAAGCCCCACAGAAGCAGAGTGGAGGGCAGGGGGGGATGGTGGCCTGTCCCTCTTGCCAGGGCTGGTAGCAGATGGCTAAGGCTTTCGTCTTCCCCATGGTTGTGGATGCTGGGCTGAGGGAGGCTGGCAGAACCAAGGCTGGCAGGAAGGCTGGCAGGAAGGCTGGCAAGCAGCAGGCACCAAGGCTGGCAGGAAGCTGGCAGGCAGGCAGGGCATCAATGTGTCAGCAGCAGGTTCTTTCCTCTGAATGGTGACCTGCTTCGCGCTGTCCCTTAATATCAATCGGCGCTTACGCAATGCATCCCTCCGCATGCGCAATTAACGCTAGGCATCCGTTAGGCTTCCGCTGTGCATCCGCTTCATCCCGTCGTGCAATCGCTATGCATCCGCTGTATCCGTTCCGCGTCCGCTTTGCTGCGGCCCCTTGAAGCCTAGCGGATGTGCCATCCGCTCTGCCATCCGCTTTCACTCGCTGCTTTCCGTTCCATCCGCTCCTCCGCTCTGCGTCCTCCCCCCGTCCGTTTCTTCCGTGTTTCCGCTCTGCTTAGCAAATTTCGCCCCTTTTGAGAGCGGATAACAACGGATTGACAACTATTTTTCTCGTCCGTTGTGTACTTTTTACTAACGTTTTGCATCCGTTGGGCAGTGTGACAGGGCCTTAAGGCTTTACAGAGTGAAGTATTAATGCCTCCCTTGATCTCGATTGTATCCCTCTGTTAATGCAAGTTAAGATTGCATTGGCTTTTTTGGCTGCCGCTGCACATGGCTGACTCATATTTAGCTGGTTGTCCACTAAGACTCCAAGATCCCTGTCCCAATAACAGCTATTAAGCCTGGTTTCACCCAGTCTATATGTGTATTTTTTGTTTTTCTTGCCTAAATGTAAGGCTTTCCTTTTCTCTACACTGAATTTCATTTTGTTGGATAGGGCCCAGTGTTCAAGTCTGCCAAGATCCATCTGGATCTTGAGACTATTTAGGGCCATGATGGCAAACCTTGGCACTCGTGCCAGAGGTGGCATGCAGAGCCCTCTCTGTGGGCACACACACCATCGCCAGCTGCTCTTCTAATTTTGGGCCAGATAGCTTTTGCGGCCACCGGAGCATCAGAAAATAACCCGAAAATCAGCCAAAAATCAAGCTGTTTTTCAAGCCATTTTTCAGGCTGTTTTGGGGGGCAAAAATGGCTGGAAAATGACCTGAATATGCCCCAGAAATGGCCTGAAAATGGTCCAAAATGGTCCAAAAGTGGCCCATAAAATAGCCTGGAAATGGCCCGAAAATGGCCAAAAACAGGTCATTTTCCAGGGCAGTTTCAGGCCGGTTTTGGCCCAAAAAAGGTCCAAAAAATGGCCTGAAAATGGCGAAAACAGCCCTGAAAATGGCCAAAAAACAGGTATGCATGCACCGGTCAGCTGGTCTTCAGTTTTCCAGCACTCAGGCAAACACACCTGCAGGGGTGCATGCACACACATTCCGGTTTGGGCACTCATTGCCAAAAAGGTTCACCATCACTGTTCTAGGGTGTTGGCCATTCCTGCTAGCTTAGTATTACCCACAAATTTGATAAATTTCCTTCTTCTAGTCCCTCATCTAAGTTTCTGAAAAGCTGCTGGGCCAAATTCCTCCGGATCATTTTTGCTCGCAGAAACGCACCTGGCCGTCCTCCCACAAACTTCTGCATTGAAATTCTGCGCACACAGGCGGGAGAGCACGGTGGCTGAGTTTCCTTGCAGCTGTTCAGGTTAAGTTCTCCTCTGCCCCACGACGGTTCGGCGGTGAAAAAATGGAAGCTTCACGGCAAAGCCAGCTTTTGACAAAGCATTCAAAAAGTGAGAATAAAAGCTTTTGAGGCCCATGTCGCATTGCCGAAAGCATTAAAAACCATCAGGCGCCAGAGCGGTGTGCTTTTCAGCTCCGTGTTTTTTTCCCCTGCGGGATAATTTGGCTGGATCCCCCTTGAATGGAACTCTCCAAGGGGGGATGGGTATCATCTGAGTCACACCGATTTCCTTTCAGCACACACCTACACACAAAGACAGCAGTGGTGCCCATGTGCCGGCATGTGCACAGTTGAGCTGCCTTGCCATCATTTTTATAATCGCATCTGGCTGTCACATTCACAAGGAAAAACAGAAAGAATTCATGAACCTTCCATCTGGAATTGAAGAGGAATTGAAGAGACTTGGCTAAGCAGGAAGAGGACTTGGTCTTTTAAAAGCCTTGACTTACAACCATTCCGTTTAGGGACTGTTCAACGTTGCAACGGCATGGAAAAAAGAAACATATCTTTAGTCCTCATGCTTCTGACCGTTGAACTACAGGTAATCCTCAACTTACTTGCACAAGCCAGAAAGAGGGCTGTGAAAATATCGACAGACCCCTCGCATCCTGGACATAAACAGTTTCAACTTCTATCCTCAAAATGACACTATATAGCCGTGATGGCGAACCTATGGCACGTGTGCCACAGGTGGCACACAGAGCCATTTATGTGGGCATGCAAGCCTCAGCCAAACTTACCTGCAGTGCAAATGTGCGCGCCTCCCAGCTGATTTTTGGCCCTTTTGAGGCCGTTTTTGCCCTCCTGGAGACTCGAAGGAAGCCTCTGCAGCCTCGGGAGGCTGAAAAAATGGGCCTTCCGGAAATACCGGAAGTGCTGAAACGGGCCTGTTTTCAGCCACCCAAGACTCTGGTCCCTCGTACAAAAAAGGTGGGGGACCACTGCTCTAGGGAAGCCTCCGCAGCCTCAGGAAACTGGAAAACAGGCCTTCTAGAAATACCAGAAGTGCCTGTTTTCAGCCTCCAGAGGGCCTCTGGAGATCAGGAGAGGCCATTTTCACCTTCTCAGGGGCTCGAGGGAAGCCTCTGCAGCCTTTGGAGGCCGAAAAATGGGCCCATTTAGTCACTACCGGTATTTCCAGCAATTTTTGGCATGGAAGCCCAAAAAGGTTAACCACTACTGTCCTAGTCTAAACATCTCTTTCTATCTCCACTCTTCCCACCTTAGGAATGTGGCAAGCTCGAAATCCTTCCCCCCATAACCAGCCAAGAGAAAGAAAAGGAATATATAATAAGGCTAAATAAAATGGTTACATATATGTCAATTTCAGGCTTGACACCGATTATAACAAGCAGCCCTCACCCAAAATCCAGCACAGTACATAAGCCATCAGCCACAAGAGGAATTGCCCAATGCCCCCCTTTAGGAACACAAAGCCCATGTTGCACAAATCCCAAAACTTCAAAAACACAGAATCATATAAGAACCCTTCCTCCCGCTCAGCTAGTTCTTCAAAACCGCACACTATCGTGTGTGGTATCTATCTATCAATAAACCCTTCTTTTCCAACCGGCCTCCATGTTCTTTCCAGCATCTTTCTTGGAACTGAACCAGATGGCTATTCCTTCCAACACAACTAAAAATTTTCTTTCTTTTCATGTGTGCATCTATTCTATATGCACAGGTTTATTTAAATGTTTGAAGAGAACATAAAAACAAAAAAGGAGGAAACCAAACAAAGGGGGAAAAAAACTGTTATCATAGAAATAAAGGGGGAATAAAAGGGTAAAATCCCAACAACTGTTTCTCTCCCCGGTTGCTGAGTGGGCAATGGTGGGTATGGCCTGCCAGAACTTCTGAAAGGGCCATTTTTTGCCTTCCCCAGAGTCTGGAGGCTTCCCTCAGGCTTCTGGGAGGGCAAAAAATGGCCTCCCTCTGGAAACCGGAAACAGGCCCGTTTCTGGATATTTGGTACTTCTGGTAGGCCCATTTTTCCCTCTCCAAGAGCCTCCACCTGAACCTTGTACTTTCCTACATCCAAAACGAACCGTATGGAGACTCCTGGGAGGGGCGGGGTGGAGTAGGCAGATTCAACTACCCGTTTGGTGAACTGGTTCTAAATTTAACAATCGGTTCACCTAAACCAGCCTGAACCAGCTGAATCCCACCATTGCTCATAAGTCACTTTTTTTCAGTGCTGTTGTAACTTTGAATGGTCACTAAACAAACAGTTGTAAGTCGAGGACTACCTGTAATATCTGACTGCAATTTTTTTTCCAGACAGTCATTTTCCCCTCCTGAGATAACATAGCAACGATCCATAATTGCAAATTTCCAAGAACTGCTGCAGTTGCTTTGAAACTGTTGCTGTTGAATGCTGAGTAAGCATCTCTCAGTTCTCTGTCAGGAGCATCAGCTGGACATCACAACAACATGGGGGCAGGGGGAATTGTAGAGCCAAAAGAGATCTTACCTTCTGGTAGTGTGTTTGGGGCATCTGTTTATCCCAGCCAAGAAATGAAATGAAATGAACGTTGGCAGAATGGAAGATGGAGAGAACCAAAGGGAGGCAAACACAAACACAGAAAGAAAAAAGAAAAAAAGAGAAATGAGTAAAGGATGGAATTGAAACATTTAAGCACTAGTAACATACAAAGGTAACAGAATAATCGAGTTGGAAGGGACCTTGTAGGTCATCTAGTCCAACCCCCTGCCCAAGCAGGAGGCCCTACACCACTGATGGTGTAGGTGCCATTCTGACTGATGGCACTCCAGTCTCTTCTTGAAAGCCTCCAGGGATGAAGCTCCCACAACCTCCGAAGGCAACTCCTGTTCCATGGGTTGATTGTTCTCACTGTCAAAAAGTTTCTCCTTATTTCTAGATTGAATCTTTTTCCTTGTTCAGTTTCCATCCATTATTCCTTGTTTGGCCTTCAGGTGCTTTGCAAAATAGCTTGATCCCTTCCTCCTCTCTGTGGCAGCCCTTCAAATATTGGAAGATGCTCTCCTCTCTGTTCCCTGTCCTTCTCTTCCCGTAGACTAGCCAGGCCAGTTCCTGCAACCCTTCATCGTATCACCACCAGATCTGAAATTTAGACTAAAAATCTAGAACTACGCGCTCAGTCCAATCTAAGTATAGTGGATATAAAATCATACATTGCAATGTCTTACCAGTCATGAATACTTCAGCTTCACAATAACAATAGATACAAACCTCAGGTTAATTGCCCCCAAACTGATTGCAGAAATACGACTTCAGCAACAGAGTGTCCAATGTCTGGAATACTCCACCTGACCTGTAATTACTTCCCCAAACACCCAAAAACTTTAACCTTAGCTGTCTACCATTGACCTACCCCTTTCTAAAGGTCTGTAGGGGGCGTGCATCGCACCAATGTGCCTACCGTCCCTGTCCTGTTGTTGTTTATATTTCTTATATGTAACCATGTATTCATAATTATTTTCACTTATACCTATTATCTTGTAAGCAATTGACAAACCAAATCAAATAAAAATAAATAAAAAAAATCTTTCATCTCCAGTCCCTAATCATCCTGGTTGTTATTCTCTGCACTTTTTTCTAGAGTCTCAACATCATTTTTATATGCGGTGACCAAAACTGGATGCAGTACTCTTTGGTTGGTCTTACTAAAGGCTTTTAACAGAGATTAGTACTTCCCTTGATCTTGATTGTATCCCTCTGTAAATGCAATTTAGATTGCATTAGCTTTTTTGGCTGCAACTGCACACTGCTGTCTCAATTAACTGGTTGTCCACTAAGACTCCAAGATCCCTCTCCCAGTTGCTGCTATAAGCCTGGTTTTCAGATGGCAATACATAAAGTGTTTTGCTAATTTTGGTTCCAAAATCAGTCCCCAACCCCTCAAAAAACCTAGAGAAATCATTACAATCAATCTCCCAAACGCCATCATTCTGCTAAACACACTAATTCCCCCAACACTGTCAACTGTTTACTAAATCCTCATTACTATTACTATTATCCTCCATTTCCTTTCACCATCTCCTCCCACTTGCGGCTGTAAACAGTCGCCTTGTTGCTTGTATCCTAACGATTTTTATGACTGTTTCCGAGTATGATTTGTTTGCTTATGTAACCCTAACTGACTATTATTGTGTTTACCTTATGATTCTTGACTTTTGACCAATGTATCTTTCTATTATCACTAGGCGGAAATATCAGGACCTCGGTGTGGCAGTGTTAGAGTGCAGTACTGAAGCTACTCCTTGCAATTTGGCAGATCAAAATCACCCAGGTTCAAGGTTGACTCAGACCTTCCATCCTTCCGAGGTGGTAAAATGAGGACCCAAATTTTTGGGATATAATTGTTGACTCGTAAACCGTTTGAGAGGGCTGGAAAGCACTATAAAGCAGTATATAATCTAAATTATTGCTATATACACCAAGCACAAATTCCTTGTATGTCCATCACACTTCCAATAAATCAATCTATCTATCTATCTATCTATCTATCTATCTATCTATCTATCTATCTATCTATCTGTTATGATCTCTGCCATATTTAATATTTTGCTTATAATCCTGTCAGTTCGTTAATCCTTCTTTTTACAGATAACTTACGACTCCAACTGAGTCGCAAACAATTCCCTCCTTGATTCATTTCCACCCATTCCTTCTTGTCCTGCCTCCGGGTGTTTTGAAGAATAACTTGACTCCCTCTTCTTTGGAGCAGCCCCTGGGATATTGGAACAATGCTATCATGTCACCCCCTCGTCCTTCTTTTCATTAAACTAGAAAGACCCAAATTTGGAACTATCCTTTGCATATTTCAGCCTTCAGTCAATGTGTAGCATTGTAGGGAATGGCTCATTTAACAATCATTTGTAATTATGGTGGCAATGAAAAAAGTAATTTTACAACCAATCCTTGCACTGAAAACCCTGGCAGGTCTAATAAAGGAAATGAAAGCTGAATTAAGATGATAAACAGGCGCAATTTCAAAGTAACTTCTTCGCTGAACAAACACATTGCCAATTGTAGCTACTAAATGAGGATGGCCTGTATTTTGGCATTGCTGTGGTTTGTTACAAATGACAGAGTCCCCACCATCTTTGTAGCATCAACCAGTCACCGCTGAAATGACATAAAACTCATTCTTAATCCTGCTATTTTGGCACAATGATGATTTAAAAGGCGCTATAAATCCCTAATGGAGACCTAACAAGAATGTGATGTTCATAACAGTTAATTTGTGGTTTCTGAGTGTGGAATAATTGGCCTGTCCTTCCCTTTGTAAACTTCTCTCTCTGCATCTTTTGGCTTGGAACAGTATGTAGGAATAATAGGGAGAAGAGAAATACAGAGAAGAGCAACTAAGATGACTGAAGGCTTGGAGACTAAAGCATACGAAGAAGGCCTGCAGGAACTGGGTATGGCTACTCTAGAGAAAAGGACTGGGGTGGGGTGGGGGAACATGATAGTATTCCAGTATTTGAGGGGCTGCCACAAAGAAGAAAAGGGGGTCAGCTTATTTTCCAAAGCACCAGAAGACAAGAAACAGTGGATGGAAACTAACCAAGGAGAGAAGCAACCTGGAACTAAGGTGAAACTTCCTAACAGTAGAGGACAATTAACAGTGGAACAGTGATTGCCACTAGAGGTTGTAGGTGCTCCAACACTGGAGGTTTCTAAGAAGAGACTGGACAAGTCATTTGTCTAAAATGGTACAGGATCGCCTACTTGAGCAGGGGGTTGGACTAGAACAGTGGTTGTCAACCAGTGGGCCGGAACCACTGGTGGTCTGCGAGAAAAATTTGGTGGTCCGCAGAGAAATGTCACTCCCAAAGTAATTAATCCAGGTTGCGCGGAACCACAGGCTGTGCCACCCACATGGCCCGTGGGAATACACAGGCTTGCGTGCATTGTGAACACGAGGTAGTGAGGGGAGGGGGGAAAGGTGTGGAGGGGAACTTGCCCCACTCGCCTGGGCCTGGCCACCGGGCTGCTTCTTTCTGCTTCTTTCTTTTGCTTTTGGCTGCACACAAGGAAAGCAGCAAAAGTCTTTCTTTCTCTCCCCCAAACTCCACCAGAAATGAGTCTTTGGGGCCCTACAAGGCCTCCTGATCCAAGAGGCTGCACCGGCATGACAAATCTCACAAAGACTCATTTCTGGCAGAGTTTGGGGGAGAGAAAGAAAGACTTCTGCTGTTTTCCTTGCAGGAAGCCAAAAGTCTCTTTCTCTCTCCCATTGAGAACAGAGCTGGAGGCGGTATCCTGTGATCCCAAATAAAGAATGATCGATCGGGAGGAAAACGGGATGGGGGATTTTCCTGAAGACTTTTGGGGGGATTTTCCCAGGGTCTCTGGTCCACAGGATTTAAAATTATGAGTTTGTTGGTCCCTGAGGTCCAAAAATTTGGCCACCCCTGGACTAGATGACCTCCAAGCTCCCTTCCAACTGTGTGATTCTGTTACCTGCAACCAGCAAAATGTTTTGCAGGTAATCATATTTGGAGGGAATTAACTGCAAATCAGATTGCCCAGAGTGGCCCATCTCCTTTTTTCCTTTTTTCTGATGAAGTTCTAAGCTGGTAAGATTTCCAGGATGTACTCTGAGGAAGCTGAGATTGCAAACGTGGCAGAGAAAATAGATATTGTGACAAAGGACGCCCACAAAGCAATCTTCCCAACTCACAAAGAAAGTTGAAAGATTAAAAAATAATAACTGTGTTGATATGACATCTACTTTTAATCTCTACCTGCATCTACAACATGGATCAAGGTTTGCAGCCTCCTGATAAATTGGAATCAAAGAGAATATTTGTAGCTCGGTCGTTGTGCTGTGTTGTTGTGCAATGAAGGAGTTTGCATCATGTCTTCTTCTGCCTGCTGGTCAGTGTTGCTGAACACCAACAGATTTCACTGTGGGTTCAAAAAACTGTGAGCACCCTAGACCAGGGGTTGCCAACCTTTTGGACCTCAGGAACCACCAAACTCATAATTTTAGATCCCAGGCACCACTAACTGGTTCTGTGAGTGGCCGTGCCCTAATTTGTGAGGTGTGGACGCGTTAGGTGGTCATGTGACCTGCTAGGGCATGGCTTGTTCATAGTAAATATTATAATATTTAATATAAATAGCTTCGAATTTTGTTATAAACAAGGAGCAACTTTTACCAAAATCAGGCAAAGCAGCGCAGACTCTCGCACGCGTTTGCTCAAAGGAATCACAGATCATTGCGCAGAGATCTATACTGCCATTGGCTTAGCTTCACTCTGTCACATAAAATTTGCTTGCAAGCAACTCATAAAATTAACTCACATCACATCATGCATGTAGAAATATGTGATTTGTTTTATTTAAAAAAAGAGACAACTGTTTATAACACAAAACGTCAGGTCAAAAAGGCCAAGGGCAGATGTGAGTGGCTCACAGAAGTCACAGATTGCATTCAGAGATCTAGTCTATCTGCATGGCAATAGCTCAGTCCTGCACATAAAATTTCCTTGCAAGCGAACTCACAAAATTACTATGACACACCATGCATATAATTATTGATCTTTTTTTGCAAAAAAGAGCAAACTTTTAACCCAAAATCAAGGCAAAGTAGGCAGATTGAGTTCGCTTACAGAATCATTCAGGTGATCTATCTGCCATTGGGCTAATCATCAGTCTCCTCCCAATTTACTTGTGGTGAGTCACGCACGAATTTTGCTTGCTAGGAGCAAACCTTCAAGTCCTAAGGAGGTTTGGCTGTGCTGAGGCCGAAGATCTCCAAGACTAGCTAGAAAGCAAGAAATAAATCAATTTCCTGCTTCTCTAGCTAATCTAAATCTCCCGGCACAGCTAGAACAGATGATGGTTGGGAAAAAGAGAAATAGCAAATTTAGCAGCAAAGTTTGCCTGGTTAAGGAGTGAGTGGGCAGGAGTGGGTTCTGTGGGCCATGTGGGTGGCGCGAGCCTTGCATGCTTTCTATGTACAGCCTATATTGCTTGGGGGGAAGGATGCTTTGGGGGTGAGATTTCTTCTCGAGTGGCCCATCCAAATCGAAAAGGAACGGACGTGAGAGGAACGTAGGCGAGGATCGTTAACAGATGCTCGAACGGACGCCTAGTGGGAGGGAGAGCGGATGACACATCCGAAGGCTTCCGTGGGAAGAACAGTGAAGCCGACGCAACAGCGGAAGGCAGCGGATGCCGAGCGCGACTACAAGCGGATGCATCACGGACACGCTAAGCGGATGCCTAGCGGATGCAAAGCGTTCACTGCACATAGCGGGGAGGATGCAGTTGCGTCAGCCCTGCGCGCGATACTAAAGGGAAGCAGCTTCGGCAAGCAGGTCACTATGTCCAGAAGAAAAGACGCTGCTGCCAGATCACATCTTCACCAACCAAACCATCGGGGAGAAGAGGAAAGCCTGTGCCTACTCTCGCCAGGCCGACTGGCAAGGAGGACAGGGCCACCATCCACCTGGCACTGACTGCTGCTTCTGTCTCTCGGGCTTCTGCTGCTGGTGCTGCTGCTTTTCTGCTGCTGGTTGCTGCTCTGGCTGGTGCTGGGTGGTACGCTATCTGTTGGTGGCTGCTCCTGGTGGCTGAGGTGCTGTCCTGCTGGTGCTGACTCTGCTGGTGCTGCTGTCCTGGTCTGGTGCTTCTGCGTGGTGCTGACTTCTGCTGGTGCCTAGCTGGCCTGGTCCTTGCTGGGTGCTGCTGATGGTGCTGGCTGTCTTCTGTTGGTGCTGGACTCTGCTGGCTGCTGCTGGTGGTGCTACTGCTGCTGCTAGTGCGTGCTGGCGCTGGTGTGGGGTGACCAGGCCCGCAGGAGGGACGCTCCTAAGCCTGCTGATGGCAGGGCCCTAGAGGCCCTGCAGAGAGGGAGGGAGAGCGATCGTAGCGTGAAAAGGGGGAGAGGAGACAGTCTCCATTGCAAAGGAACACTGAGAGGGAGTGGCTCGAATGGCTGAGGGAGACACGTGAGTACCTCTGAGGAAGGGGACCCGGCTCTAAATCGAGACAGCCTAGCCGGAAGCAGGTCAGACTTGGAGGAGAAGGCGGAGAGCCTGGCTACACTTTGGATGTCTCTTCCTGGGGTGGTGGAAGCACATGCACAACCTGGTACAGGAAGCTTGGCACATGAGAAGTCTGGCGAGGCAGGCCGCAGTCAAGCATCAGCCGACTGGCAAGAGATGCGTATGTGATGGCCATGCAGCTTTCTTGGAGGGTGAGATTGCCACCAAGGAGCAGCCCCTCTGTCACGCTCTTCTTTCAGGCAGCCCACAGACAGCCAGTCTCTTCGGCCAAGAGTCATGCTCCTGTTGTCCCAGGCATGAGTATCCTTTGAGAGCCCCATAGCCACGATTGGAGAACCCCCCAGTGCAGGAGCAGGCGTGCACTCCCCGGTGACCAGGAGATCACATGGAGGATCCGTCTGATTGCAGATGGGAGCAAGAGCGAGGCCCTGCGGCCCACCAGGAGACCAACCCCGAACACCTCACCGGCCCAGCTCCACCTGCACAGAGAAGCAGGCAGAGAGGCAGACATGGAGGGACAAGAGCCACACTGTCCTCTAGGAGATCAGGGACAGCCATCAAGAGCAGCGTAGATCTCCTGCTCTCAGCTGGTACGCCCGAATATTCAGTCCTCTAACAGAAACGCTTCCTACCTTTAACGTCAAGCCAGAACCCTCATGAATGCCCCGAAGCCCAGTACCAGGTGATCAAGGATGAGGATCACAGGTCTTCTGCACCAGCCCTCCGGCCCAGCTGAACCTGCTCACCCATTTCAGGTTGCTCCTCCACCACATCTCGTCCAAGGCGATGTCACAGCCCTTCCAAGGCTTTTCAACAGCCCCTCACCTACCAAAGGCTAACAGATACAGGAGTTTCAGCACACAGCAGCCCTGTCCCAGTCCAGGCATACTAGGTTCCTCGCTGCCAAAGATGCCACCACGCCCGACGCCAGCTGTGATGCCACTGATGCCACAAGATGCCACGACGCCGACAAGATGCCACCGCGCCTTCACCTCGCTCGACTTGCAGACCAGAACAGTCCCACTACAGCCCTCCTTCCTCACCCCACAGCCGCCCGGCCTCAGAACATCTGTCATCGGTGTTGGGGATCTACATCCCATGTCCTGGAGGGAAAGGGCCCTCTCAACCTCACGGGACTGACTAGAGCCAGTCTCTAGAGCTTCCTGCGCACACACACCAGTGCCCCGTTGTCCTCTTGGGGGCCAGGCACCGCCAAGGGCTTCAGACCAGCACTTCTCAGCCACTGCAGCTGTCCACCAGCCCGCTGACCCTTCACCACCTGAGATCATGGGCAGCCTCAGAGTGAATGAAGAAGAGTGCAGAGACTGGTTGTTTTACCCTGTTTGACTATTATCTTCGTCTTGGGACCAGCTTTTCTTGGTTCATTTTTGACTTTTTTAATAAAGTGTAGTAACAGTTTGTTACGTAATCAAAGGATGTATCTTATGCTTCGCAGACTTGCTTCAGTTCTTTTACTTACTAAAGTCTTGGTGGAAAACTTTTAGAAATTGGTGTTAAGCCTTTGCATGCGCTTTGTGGGATGGGTAAGGATACAGTGGGATGGGCAGGGATACCTGTGGGATGGGGTAATAGCTGTCGGGAATGGTAATACTGTGGGATAGAAAAGGCTGCCGTGCAAGCGATAGTGGGGACTGTATGGTCCCGACCCTCCCCAGTGGTGGCCACAGGCCTATGGCGCCTTTATTAATCAATAGCAAACTGTCATCATGATCATCCAACACACTTTCAAGCATATAACCAACTCTTTATTTAAATGCACCATCTGTTCATGTGGTACGGGCCACGTACAACAATACATGGCCCAACTCTCATCAGTGTGGAGGAGACAGTCTGAAGCGTAAGCATGCCATTAACATTCTACCACTCCGCTGTCTTTGCATCAATCCGCTCCCAGCTGGGGAGTTGCAATCCAGTGTTTCAGGAGTTGCGCTGCTTCTTCCAACTATCAATGTGAGGCTGTGTTGGGGCCTTCTGCACAGTCCTCAGATGTCTATCAGGTTTCACCCTTGCACCCCATTGCCCGGATAACATGTGCTCCCATGTCTACATTGCCGCTTGGTTGGAGGTCCGACGAGCTGTTCCTGCCAACGACTGGGTAGGCGAGGTGCACATGAGATTGAGTTGCAAGCGATTGCATGGCAACGCTTCACATGATCTTCTCCTCACGGTCCTGTGGGGCGATGCTGGGCATGGTGGTGATGGAAGCGTACCATGGATAGCTGTCGGCCAGCGATGCCATAAGGCGTTTCTCACCACCCAGGAAGCGCCTTTGCCTGGGAACAGCCGTGTAAGTCTGAAGATCCTTCGTCTTCATGGTGAGGCATCTGCGGTGTGAGGGCTCATGAGGTAGGTTATGAGGGGAGAAGGCGTCATCACCCACAATGAAGTTAGGGCACAACTTGTGGTGTCATTGGAGTTTGGGGGTCTGGATCTGGGAACCCCTGAGCTGCATGGGTTGTGTTCCAGCCCCTCCTTTGAAGGTCACTGGCGTTGTATACCTGGGCACTGAAGCTGACCCGTTGCCTTGAAGCATCGATGTACATGAATTGTGTCAGCATCGACCAATGGCAAAGAGGATGATGCTGAAGAAAGCCCTTGTAGCTGTTGAATAATTGGACGCCTGAGGTTGGCTGGAGCTTTGCACCAGGCCTACGTGCTTCCCATTTTGGCTCCACAGTGTTGCGGAAAGTTGTCACCTCTATACTGTACTGCTCTGCAACATGTTCTTCCAGCCCTTTTCAGTGGAGGAGGCACTGGAGGAGCTCCTCGCAGGTATGTCTCGATGATGGCCTGCACCATTCTCGTGAACACACGAATGCTGATGCGTGTTGTGTGGGCACCCTCCAGTATCCGTACTGGCATGTTCCTGTCTGTATCGTGGTACCAATGAGGCCAGGTGGCGCAGAGTCAGTGCACCGTCAGCCCAGGGGTCCAGGCTGGCTGGAAACGTTGTGTTTGCCCTGTGGTCAACCTGGGTCTCAGCCACTCCACACCTTTGTCAAACATGGGCGGCGGCCATCGCTCATAGATCTGAATAGCAACCGAGGGTCTCTGCGTCCTCAGCTCCAGCCATCAGCTTTGTCATACAGTCGTACTCTGTCATGAAGCAGACGCTCCTTTTCCTTGGCGTAAGAATACAGAGAAGAAGCCTGAAGAGGTGAAAGGGCGTTTGGGCACTGTTGGTAAGATGATGGCTGCGCTAAAGCAAAGGAGCGTGCGATGATCCATGGTGGAGATGAACTGGATGATTCTAGGTAAGGAATAGTGAGACTAGAAGGCTGATAGAGAGTCTTGCCACAACCATGGCTGCTGGTTATACATGTGTGATCTAAGTGTGAGTCCAGCGTGGATTTCTTCCATATACACACCTCTTTTTTATAGTGAAATCAGTGTATTTTCCGGACCAGTGTTCCTCGCGTTGTGGGCGTGCAACATCCTCGAGACATTACCTGATGCAGACATGCACTAATATCGAGATACATCCCTATATACGAACGTTTTTATTCCATTTTAATGGGCTTTATATGCGAGGTCTGCATCGCTTTCTCCTTTCTTATGTGCCAGCTACTAATGCCTGCGTGATCATTGCGCATATCCGTTTCGCTTCCTCCCTCTTACCCGTTTTCCACTGGAGCGGCATGCGAGTTGCGTGATGGCGCACGGATAGCTTGAGAATGGATACAGCGGACAGTGTAACGGATGACGATGGACAGTAGAACATTCTGTTCCCCGTATGTGTCGCGGATGTAAGAGACGGAACGATGGGAACGCAGGCGGAGAAGTTCATCCTCACTCAAAAAATTTTGTTGCAGCTCAAAAACTTTTTTGAGCGATGAGATCTTAGTAGACATCATGCTGGATGGAGATAGACGAGTATGAATTCGACGCACGCGAGTGAGTACAGAACGGGATGGCAATCGGCATTAACCAACAGATGCGCAGTCGTTTTTCTCGTTTTACGATCGCTCTTTGCGCATCCGTTGGTGACCTGTATGAGCATGGCCTTTAAGATCTGTAACTCTGCGAGCTATTGTTGATTGCTCTGTACGCTCTGAAGCTATGTTAAGTTCAGAGTCTGTCTATTGATCACAATGAAAAGCTGGCTTCTTCCTGATAGCTCCTTGGCTTGTCTGCATGAACCTAAAAGGTAAAGAGAAACCTCGCTTGCTGAAGCTTTCTTGCAGAATAAGCATATTAGTTTAAGTTTCGGTCTGTAGTCTGACTAGCCAATTGGGAAGAAAGTACTATAAACGTGCCGTTGTAAGAGATATTTTATTATGTTAATAAAGATGTTAAATGAAGCATCAGCCATACCTGGTGTGTTTTTCACCGATGCTGAATTAACACTCGCAAAACTCTTGAGTACAGATGGTGTAGCGTGCC
>BHFT01042429.1:0-55499 GCA_004320025.1 Laticauda laticaudata
ATATATATATATATATATATATATATATATATAATTTTCGTGGGTACTTACATATATACTCTTCAGCTTCCTTCTGGCATTATCCAGAAGCTGGCATTATCCTGCATAGCTGTAGAAATGGATTAACTGTATCAGGGTGCAGTATTCTATGGTTCCACATATTATAACAATCTCTGCAAATGAGTATGCACTGCTCTGGACACACAAAGCTTTTTCTTCAACAGGAGAGTTGGATTTTACTGATTCTAAAAAATTTGTATCTTGCAGAGGTGTGCCAATTAGTTTTGAATTTACCCAAGTCACCAAATGAATTTGAATACAGAAATCAAGCCCCCTCCCATTTGGTTCAGTCTTTCAATCTGGTTGAAAATTCAGTTCAGTTCATGGAGGCAATTGAATCCCCTTCAAATCAAAAAACTGAATTGAACTTCACACAACCCTAATACCATTTCATCAATGTTTGCCTTTGAAAGGCCCTGCAGAAACAAAAAAAATGAAAGCTAAGCGAATCCCCCTTCTCAATGATAAATAAGAAATAATCCTGGCAGTTATTGAAAAAGCAAATGAATCACGGATTGGATCAAGAGGTAAGGCAAAACAAGTTTGCACTAATAAAAATTCCTCCTTTGAAAATGTAGGTATGGCCGGAACTCTTCAATTCATATTTTTTGCTTTTTTTTTCTAAGCTGAGATTTGGAAAAAGAATAAATGTGCTCTGACTGGGCCAGAATTCCCATCCTAGGGCAATTTTGCTTAAAAATGCTGACCAGGAGCAATTCTTCACCTTCTTTTTTGAAAGCCCCGATGAGCTTTTTAGACAAAGATTGGCTGCCGGCCCAATTAGAATACAGATTTCACCGCTTTTTATTTCAGATCTGAAAAACCAGACCCAACCAAATGTACCACCCTTTGTTTTAAAAGAAAGGAATCTGACCTGAAGCCAGTTTATTGTCAAATATATCACAAAGAAAGAGCGAGAGAGAGCGCGGAAATTTGGATTTCTTTTCCTTTCTTTTCCCTTCCTCTGTCTCATAATTGGGAAATCTCTAAGAGAAGACAGTAGGATCTGGTCTCTGGGCACCCATTTTCTCCCCCTGTTTCAAAGGCATTTGTTTATTTGTTTGTTTATGGAGAGCATAATATGGAGAAATGAACTGTGAAACCCAATTAATGAAAGAGCTGAACCGAATGGCAGAAAATGGTTCCGTCACAGCTGCCGTTCATATAATGGCTGCATCTTCCCTCTTCCTGTAATGTCTGGCTGGAGAGCCATTAGCCAGCCGTCTTTTGTGGAAGGCATCCTGTGTTTGAATTTTGATGAATGGCAGACCAAGGAATAGGCCCAAATGCTGTGTCGTCATGTTCCTTGAAAAACATGATCAGAAGACATGTCTTCTCTCCCTCTTCCCCCTCCTTCCACCATATAATGGTGGAGGATTGTAGGACTGTGCAACTTGGATGAGACGATGGTGATAAGCTGGATATTTAACAGAATAAATAACAGAATGACAGAGTTGGAAGGGACCTTAGAGGTCTTTTAGTCCAACACCTTATTCAGGAGATCCTATACCAGTGTTGGCGAACCTTTTCAGCACTGATTGCCAAAATGGGAACAGCGTGTGCATGACAGAAACTGGGAGAACAGTTCCCTGATGTGCAGTGCATGTGCTGGGAAGCTGAGCTTCCAGTTTCTGGCATATGCCTACATGCCAGCTACCTGGTCTTCCAGTTTCTAGTACACATGCATGCGTGAAGAGCAGCTGGCCGGTGCACATGCTCATGCCAGAACCTGGAAGAGCAATGGGTGATGGCTGGTGTGCCTGGAGAGATGGCTCTGTGTGCCACTTCTGGCATGTGTGCCATAGGTTCACCATCATAGCCCTATACTGTTTTAGATTAGTGGCTGTCCAGTCTCTTCTTAAAAGCCTCCAGTGATGAAGCATGCATGATTTCTGAAGGCAAGCCATTCCATTGGTTAATTATTCTCACTATCATGAAATTTCCCATTAATTCTAGGTTGCTTCTCTCCTTGATTAATTTCTATCCATTGTTTCTTGTCCTGCCTTCTGGTTCTTTGGAAAATAGGTTGACCCCTCTCTTCTTCGTGGTAGCCTCTCAAATATTGGAACATTGCTCTCATGTCACTCCTGTTTCTTCTTTTCACTAGACTAGAAGTCTTGCATCCCATGAACAAAGGGGAGGACGTTGCTCAAAGGTGTCAGCATTCTGGCAGTTATTCCAATTAAATAATGAGCCTCAAGCCACACTCCCAAAACTTCAGAGGATTTATTAGAAGTTAACATACCAGCATATGCCTGGGCATAGTGACTCTGAGATACGTAATACACTGTCACCCTTGACCCTGCTTCTCCCCCCACCCCTCTGGGTATATCATCCAATGAAACATGTCCATAGCCATGAGTCATCAATCCTGCTATCCAATTAGATTTTTGCCCAGAAGAAGCTTTAGTCATCTAATCAGTCTCTGAAGAAAATATTAATGGAATGTACTTTCAATTCCACACTGCTGCCTGCTCTTTGAAATCCCCCCCCCTCTTTCTGTTGATAAAACATGTATATAAAATGTTTTATGAGTAGGCACAAGGCTTCATGTGATTACTAGGTTCTTCTTCATGGGCTAGGCAGGTAAAATGTTGGTATATTATTTACCCATTTTTGCACAATCTCCACCATTAAAAAATAATTTATGATTCTTGCAACATTTGCAAGAGGACACATAAGTTGATCCCAAGTTTAAGTGGTTGTCCTCAAAACTTTTTGATGAGGAAGGTGTGAATTGGAGGAAAGAAAGAGAACAAGTAGTTCAATTGTTTGATTTCTGCTGAATTGCCCTCTGGAACGACTCACTCAAGTTGTAGGGTGTCAGCATCCCAATAAATCTCCCCATTGTCATTCATCACTCAGAAACAAAGTCCACCCAAGTCAGAATTTATTGAAGAAGTCATATTGGCACATCTGGGAAAACCCAAATCTGAGATTTCTGAATTTTCCCTTCCCAAGAGAAATTCAAAATCCATCCCCTGCATCCATCAGTCCATCACATGGCCCAATCAACCATCGTCCCAACTGGGGACATTCCTCCAGACACTCCTCTCCAGGTGCAGGGTGACTTGTCCTTGACTTTCTGAGAAAAAATGTTGTTGAGTCTAATCTTCCACCTCTCTAAGAAATCTCCCCTCCCAAATGCCCAGGCACTGAATGTGGTAGCCTTGAAGCTTTCAAGTAAAATATGACTTCCAAGGCTGGCATAGGGTTCTTCTTACTTGAATACCACTTGGTTTGCAGGCCTTTTAAAATGCTGCCTTTAGCAAAACAAGAAGCTCTGAAGAGGAAGGGGGGGTAATCTCTCTTAACCCCAGAGTGGTGTGAAAGTGAAGGTGAGGAGGACTCCCTGCTAGGCACTTTGCCACCCAGTTGCCCATTCTGAGCTCAACCTACTGTGTCATCGCCAATAGCCTTTTTGATCAAGATAAATCTTGTGTTGTTCCAAAGGATATTAATAAATTACCTGGTAATGAAAAATGTGAGAAGAACCACACTCCTGCATCAAGGCCCAATGATTACTTTGATAGATGCACTGGCAAGTTTTTCCTGACAAGGCAGAAATGAAAACACACAACATGGACACCTTTAACGGTGACCTCGGAGGAAAACAGAAGTTACCAAATGATAGAGAAATGAAATGGGAAAAGAGAAGCTCTCAGGCGATCAGTGTCAACTGCCAGACAGATGGGCCAGCCCAATCAACTGATCATTGAGTTTGCTGTCAAAGGGAGGAACAAGGGAAACAGACATTGTGCAGTTGGTGGAAGAGCCAGTATTAGATGCTCTGATAAGAAAAAATTAACTAGCAGCTGCACCTCATTGTACCCTTGGAAATATTCTTTGAAGGAGGGAATACAGGACTCATAGACTTCAAGGGGAGCATACCATTGAATGTAAAATAACTCGGTTGGAAGGGACCTTGGAGGTCTTCTAGTCCAACCTGCTCACTCAAGCAGGAGATCATATACCTTTCCAACTGTATGAATTGTACTGTACTGGTATGCTACCGGTTAAACTGAATTGGTAGTAAAAAAAAAAAAANGAAAAAAAAAAAAAGCCTCCCACGATTAGCTGAGAAGAAGAAAAATAAGGAGGATCAGCTGAGAGAAGAAAGAAGAGAAAAGCACAGGATCAGCCCTCCCACCCACCCCTGTGATTTTCTTTATCCTCTCAGCTGATTGGCACTGAAAGCCTCAGCTGATTTGTGGAAAGCTGAACACACGTTAGGTGTGCACACACATGTGATCACTGGACCAGTAGTGGAACAGGTAGAATCTCACTGCTGAACTGTACTACCAACTAACCAGCTAAATATGAGCCAAAAAAGTAGCAGCAGCAGCCAAAAAAGCCAACACAATCTGAAGCTGCATTAACAATCAAGATCAAATGAAGTACTAATACCACTCTATGAAGCCTTAGTAAGACCACATATAGAGTACTGAATCCAGTTTTGGTCACCACACTATTCAAAAGATGTTGAGACTCAAGAAATAGTTCAGGGAAGAGCAACAAAGATGAGGGGATTAGAAGCTAAAATGTATGAAGAATGGTTAACTGGCATGGCTAGTCTAGTGAAGAGAAGGACCAAGGGAGACAGGATAGCAGTGCTCCAATATTTGAGGGGCTGCCCCAGAGAGGAGGGGGTCAAGTTATTTTCCAAGGCACTTGAAGGCCAGACAAGGAATAATGGATGGAAGCTGATCAAGGAGAAATTCAATCTAGAAATAAGGAGAAATTTTCTGACAGGGAGAGCAATCAACCCATGGAACAGCAGTTGCCTTCAGAAGTTGTGGAAGCTTCATCCCTGGAGGTTTTCAAGAAGAGACTGGACTGCCATTTGTCCACTAGGCATCCGCTGTGCATCCGCTTCATCCGCTCGGCATCCGCTTCCATCCGCTAGGCTTCCGTGAAGCATCCGCTTTCCATCCGCCCTGTGTCCTCCCCCCGTCCGTTCCTTTCCGTGTTGTCCGCTCTGGTTATGCAAATTTTTGCCCCTTTTGAGAGCAGATAACAACGGATGGAACATTTTTCTCGTCCGCTGTGTCCTTTTTACAAATGTTTTGCATCCGTCAGCCAGTGTGACAGGGCCTTTAAGAATTGCAGTGATTCACTTAACAGCTGTGGCAAGCAAAGTTGTAAAATGGGGCAAATGGGGAAAGTTGTGAAATACTTAACAAATATCTTACTTAGCAACAGGGATGTTGGGCTCAATTGTGGTAATAAGTCGACTTCTCCTATATTCCGGAAAAGTGTTCTTTTTAGGACCCCCCCCCCCAAAAAAACCCCCATACATACCCCCCAAAACACACACACACACACACATAAGTTATGGAAAATGGGATCCAAGTAAGGGAATATGAGGCTAAAGGACCCCTCACCCCCATATTCATCATGGCCTACCATGCCAAGCAGGTCTGGTATACAATGATACAAGCCATTTTTTGTATCCCAGTGATAAACTATTGTACTGGCATGCATGAGCAAGAGGCTCTTCATGGCTTCTGGAATTCAGCTTCATAAATCATCAAAGGGGTTTTCAGTCAAATTTATTTCAAGTGTGCCTAGCAGCCATTTTACAAGGGATGTTGTACATTCCTCACCTTAAAGCAGAGAGAAAATGGCAGAATAAATCAGTTGGAATGTTTGTTTGAACCTAGTTTTTCTATTTTCTCTTATGTATACAGTAAAAGCAAGTCTCTTTGAGGCCCTTCAAAGAGGTCTCTCTTGAGACAGTTGCAGAGCTGGTATTCACCTGGTTCTGACCAGTTCTGGAGAACCAGTAGCGGAAATATTCGGAAAACTGGCAAATATCCCCTCTGACTGGCTCTGCCCCCATCTATTCTCTGCCTTCTGAGTCCCAGCTGATTGGCTGGGTCTTCTTTTGCTATCCTGCAGAGGAGAACAGAGCTGGAAAGCAGGTTAGTGGATGGGGAGGAAATGGAGATTTTGCAATATCCTTCCCCTGCCACGCCCACCAAGCCACGTCCACAGAACAGGTAGTAAATTTTTTTTAATCCCACCACTGGACAGTTGCCCTGGTTCCTCTGACAAGCCAAAACATTCCTTGGTGGAACAGAGTTGGTTGAGTTCACCTGCCTTTCTGGGTCAGGCTGGAAACCTAGGTTACCTAACACTGTTAGTGCAGTTTGTTGTCTTCATGGAAAGTTAACCAATCAATAAATTGTCATTTATTAGAGAGATCAGCTCCATGGTATCTATCAATCACTAAAAATATCATTCCAAAGTTGTTGTTGTTTTTTTACTGATATGGCCAAGCCAAAAAAAATCATTAATATACTATCAATAAAGGAAAATATTTGTAGCTTAGGGTTGAAATGAAGGGACTTTGTTGCTCTCTGAGCTTGATCGTTTTCATGCAGATGTTTCATTACCAAACTAGGTAACATCATCGGCACTGTAATGGAACATCTGAAGGGAAACTACCAAGCTCAGAAAGCACCAAGGACCCCACAGTCCTCCTCCTGCTCCTCTTTGTAACTCCCCCTCCCTTCTAGCACTGATGATATTACTTAGTTTGGATAATGAATGCAAGGAAACCACCAAACTCAGAGAACACCAGGGATCCCTCATCTATTCCCAAGCCAGAAGCTCTTTAGTTGACATTTCTCTACATCTCAATGAGATGCTCCTTGGATGTGGAGCATCTCCTTGGAGTTCTCCTTGGAAGTGGAGCATCTCCTTGGAGACCTCCTTGGAAATTATTACAGGAAGTAAAGAAGGGAGCTTGCTTCTAATCAACAGAGCAAAGTGGTTGTGCACATTTAATCATGGTATCATCTGCATATCACAAACCAAGTGCAAAAGGTCACTGACAATGAGCAGACTGTCCAAATGAAGCAGATCCATTTGACTCAAATCAAATCAGATTTTTGGGTGTCAGTGAACACAGCTGTGTGCAGTTCCAAAAAGACAGCAACAAATAAATTGAAATATTACATCTCCACAAGACATAAAGTGTTGGAAAATATGAGGAAAAAAAATCTTCGTTGAGGCAGAGCAATATATAATTCTAAAATTACAACACCATGTCTAGGTGGGGCATTCTGGAAACATGGATTGAGTAGTGAAACCTTAGCAGAGAAAGTTTTCAAAAGACATTCAAAAAATGGGAAAATCAGAGGATTCATTCAAGCATTTCTCTAAAATACAATTTCCCCAATTTTGACAAGTTTTCTGAGAATTTTATTGCAGAGGAGTGCTTCTCATCCAGGATAAGTCAATCAAAATTCAGATAAATTTGGGGATCGTAACAAAATTGTCATTTTTACTTCCTAATGTTATGATGCATTTCTTGGCTTGCAAACAAGCTAATGGATAAACAAACAACAAAATGTGTTCTTTAAATATGTGTTCTCATGATATGTTTAGAAAATAAATGTCTATATTAGAGAAAATCAGATTGTTATTCTATTTACCTCAAGAGTCATCTGTGTGTGAGTTGGGCAGCTATTTAAATTTGATAAATAAGTAAGTAAATATATACATACATACATATATACATACATACATACACATATATATACATACATCTTTTCTGGAATTTCTCAGGGGCTTTTGTAGAGAGTAGGCATTTTGGCTAATGTAGCTCATTCTAAATTTGAATAGCTTTTAGTTGAATAGTTTAACTAAATTTGAATAGCTTGTTGAAGTTGAATAGTTAACTAAAGTGTTTTTGACGGTTTTAAGCCAACAAAACATTGCTGTTCCCTTCAGCTTCTCTGTATTTCTGTCTCTGAGTGTGCACATGAGGTGTCTAGGAGAAGGGAGAACATGTAAAAGAAAAACACAGCTTTCAACACAAAGGCTTGCGTTTACGTAACATGTGCAACAACATCATTTAATGACTCCAATGAAAAATCCAATAATTGCATTCATGCAAGGCTGGTTAGTTTTCCCAATCCTATAGTTTAGTTTAGCTTTATGCATTCCATGCTGTTTGAAGTCTGTCTATCTGCCCGCCTGCCTGCCTGCCTGCCTATATTTCTGTCTGTCTGTCTGTCTGCGTCTATCTGCGTCTACCTACCTATCTCCATCTATCATCTATATCTATCTATCATCTATCCACCTCTCTATCATCTCTCTCTCTCTCTCTCTCTTTCTCTCTCTCTCTCTCTGTGTATATATATATATAGAAGCCTGATGATGGCAGATGAGATTCTGCTGAAACGTGCTACAACTTTAAAGAATACAATACGTGGGATGAATATCGAAGTGAAAGCTAAACACACAAATAGTATATATATATATGGTGTGTGTGTTGTGTGTGTGTGTGTGTGTGTGTTTTATTTTATTTTTTTTTAACCAAAACCAGAGCTTTCCTGGGTATTATCCCACGTCATATGTAGTTGCTTTAAAGTTGGCAGAACGTTTCAGCAGAAATCCTCATCTGCCATCATCATCAGGCTATTTCAAACCTATAAGAAGCCTGATGATGGGCAATGAGTAATTGCTTAAACGTTGCTGCAACTTAATAGCCTTACAATGACGTGGGATAATACCCAAGGAAGCCTGAACAGCAACATGTAAGTAGCCCGTGAAAACTTGAAAAAACAAAACAACGACACACACACACAAACAAACCACACACACAAACACACACACACACATATATATATATATATATAAAATCTATAAGAAACTTCCTTTTTACAAAGCAATCTAATAACATCTAGTAGATGCATCAAAACTCAACGTGTAGGTATTGAAGGACCATAAAAACTGCAAATCAGCATATCTGGTCCTTGTGTCATTTTCTGAATCCCATTCTTGCAAAGAAAAAAATAAAAATGTCTACCATGGAATAATGAACAAAAATCAAGGCCTACTTGGGTCAATTCAAGCACCTTTTCCCCCAAGAGCTGAACATTCCTCACAATAGAAAATTATTACTTGAGGAGCAATCTAATTAAGCAATAAACCGCCCCCCAAAACCCATTTCTGAGTATTGCACTATGAAGACAGGATACAACCTAGCCCAATTTTTATTTCCTTCCCTGACAAAAGCTCCCAATTTTGTTTTATTTTATCAATAAAAGGAGAGTATATGAGAAACTTTCCCTTCACTGGGCTCGGTAATTTCTCCGCTTGTAAATTAGGATATATTTACATCAGGTTATTAGTGCATTTATAAAGCTGGATGTTTAAAATTGAAAAGTATAAGCTACACAGAATGGGAAGAGGGGAAGTAATCAAGGAATTTTATCACATCTTCTTTCCTTTAATGGCTTTCCTTATGTTGGAAAAAGCTGTTAAGTTTTAACTTCACCTTATTAACTGCAATTTTCCACCCAAACTTCAAATTTGCTAATCAGCTGTTGTTTTTAATGGGGTCCAGATGCTGCTGATTTAAAAAGCCAAATGCTCATGAAAATGTAAGTTTTATTTATTTCAATGATATATTATTTAATATAAATTTTCTATTACTATTAATGCTATTTCACCTTCCTGCCACTACCGAGATAAACAGCTGCTTTATTTGTACATATGGGAGCATGTTCAGTTAATGGAAAGAGGGGAAAAAAATCTAGTTAAACCAGAGGAAAAGAAGAAATGCTCTGGAATTGGGCACAACAGCTTCTGTTTAAAGCTGGTATATCCAATCTTGGCAACTTTAAGCCCTGTGGATTTCAACCCCCAGAATTCATCAGTCAGCCATGACTCTGAGAATTCTGGGAGCTGAAGTCCACAAAAACTTATTTTAAAACAAGGAGAAACTTTTGTGAAAGAGCAAAGCAAATTTCAGCCCAACATTCAAGGATGCCCCGAATTATTGAAACTCAAGACCTTTGAAATCTGTAGAAGAAAGTCCCAAAGAAGACATCATCATTCATTAAAAAAATAGTTTATTTATTTTATTTTAGATTTTTGATTTGTCAATTGCTTACAAGATAATAGATATAAAAGTAAACATGAGTAAGAATACAGGAAATAGGTATGAATAAATGGGGACAATAGACAGGGACAGTAGGCATGATTGTGCCCTTATGCATTCCCCATATGGGGTGAGGTCAACAGTAGACAGTCTAAGGTTTAAGTTTTGGGGATTAGAGGATGTAACAACAGTCAGGTAGTGAATTCCAGGCATTTACACCACTCTGTTGCTGAAGTCATACTTTCTGCAATCAAGTTTGGAGCAGTTTGAGTTGTATCTGTTGTGTGCTCTTGTATTGTTGCTGTTGAAATGGAAGTAGTCATTGGCTGGTAAGACATTGTAGCAGATAATTTTGTGTATTACACTTAAGTCGAACCATAGGCAGCGTAAACTAGATTGTCCAAGCCCCAAATTTCAAGCCTGATGGTGTAGGGTATTCTGTTGTGAGCAGAAGAGTGTAGTATTCTTCTCATGAAATACTTCTGGACTTGCTCAATTGTATTAATGTTCGATATACAGTGTGGATTCCAGACAGATCAGCTGTATTTGAGTATTGGTCTAGCAAAGGTTTTGTATGCTCCAGTTAGCAATTCAATATTACAGGAGGAGAAGCTGATTAAGATTAGATTTACAACTCTTAATGCCTTTTTGGCAATGTTGTTACAGTGAGCTCTGGTGCTTAGGTCATTTGATATGAGTACTCCCGAGGTCCTTGACAGAATTAGGGTCGTCAACAAGGTCATATCCACCTAGCTTGTATTTGGTGTATTGATTTTTTTTTACCAATGTGTAGGACAGAGCATTTGTTGGTTGAGATTTGGAGTTGCCAATTTTTTGACCATTCACACACATAATCATAACAACTAGGCCACCCCAAAAAGTAATAAAAAGGAGTTTCCCCAACCTAGCCAAAATTCCTGATCTAGCATTAGTTTGTTTGAATGCTTGGTTTTTATCTTGCCTTTATTACTTTATAAGTAATTCAAGCAGAGAACTTATCTACTATAATACTCCTTCCCCCTTTTATTTTCCCCCAAACACAACACTGTGGTGTGAGTTGGGCTGAGAGAGAAATGATGGGTCCAAAGTCATCTAGCTGAATGATAAGGCAAAACTAGAACTCTCAGTCTCCCAGGGATTGGCCAAAGTCACCCAGCCATCTTTCATGCCTAAGCCAGGACAAGAACTTATCGTCTCCTGGTTTCTAACCCGAACCAATAACTGACACCCTCTTTTCTTTTTCCTCTTGGTGTCACGTGCTGTCTGTCAGCCTCCTGATAGAAAATTAAGTCATGGCCTTGGCATCCAATGAATTTCCTGGATTGCAGGAAATTGGCACCGACTGCAATTAGAATTGGACCACTAGCGTTAGAGGAAGGAACCAAGTTGAGATGGATTGCAGAATGTCATCGAAGGAGATAGATCTTGCCATATAAGCCAATTTCCATTTTGCAATGGGAATACTGGCTTAATTAGTTTCTCATGAGAAGCCTCCAATTCTTGGAGACACTGAGAAGAGCAACAGAGATGATTGGGGGACTGGAGGCTAAAATATACAATGAACAGTTGCAGGAACTAGGCATGACTAGTCTTATGAAGAGAAGGGGCAGGAGTCACATGATAGCAGTGTTCCAACACTTGAGGGGCTGCCACAGAGAGGAAGGGGTCAACCTATTTTCCAAAGCACCTGAAGGCCAGACAAGGAATAATGGATGGAAACTGAACAAGGAGAGATTCAACCTGGAAATAAGGAGAAACTTTCTGATAATGAGAACAATCAACCAATGAAACAGAAGTTGCCTTCAGAAGTCATGGGAGCTTCATCACTGGGAACTTTCAAAGAGACCAGACTGCCATCTGTCAGAAATCATTTCTGGTCTTCTGCTTGAGCAGGGGGTTAGACTAGATGACTACAAGGTCCCTTCCAACTAATTCTTTGCTTTTCTTTTCTATTCTATTCTATTCTGTTCTGTTCTATTCTCTTGGAGTAAAGTTATAATCTCCTAATGCTTCTGTGTTTCAGCCACTGATCAGACAACTAAATGGATTTCAGAAAAGTCCAGCTATTGAACTCAGAGCTAATTCTTCTTTCTTCTGCTGCAGCTCAATATTCAATATTTTCATATTGGATCTCCAATAAACGCCAGCTTTTATTAACCCCCCTCTGATCTGCAAATGGTTCCTATTACAGTTGATAAAGATCTTCTTTTGACTCAACCATTCCTTCCTGCACAGTACAAGAAATTCCCCATTAAAATATTAACAAGATAATGAAAATATTACCATTCATTTGAAGTGCCAAAATTACCACCAAAAACTTGTTTCTAAATGTCAAGCTTTCATTTGTCTTATATTGTAAATGAAGGCCAACTGTTCTTTGCTCAGCTAATTATACAACTCAAATGTTCTGTTCTGTTAAAGAAAAGAAATTTTGTGCAAGTGCAGCCCAGAGCAGAATGCCTTCAGTTAAATGTGAAGCTAGATAAGGCAATGTGTGTAGGTAATCCTGATGCTTCCTGTGGCTTGATCCAAGGTCTGGAGGCTTTTCAGCCTGGGGATAGTGAGTGAGGAGATAGACTCAGGTTCAGCAGAAGTTGTGGGTACTCCATGACTGGAAGCTTTTAAGAAGAAACTGGTATAACGGTTCTTGCCTGAGCAGAGGGTTGGTCTAGGAGACATCCTAGGTCCCTTCCAACTCTGTTATTGTCATTCTGTCAAATTACAACCCTCAATGATGCAGTCATCAAGAACTGCAAGGAATATAAATCCTTCCATCTTCCGCCATTCATTTAGAAACTGAAGAAGCTTCTTAGTTGAAAACAGACATGGAGCACATGTAGAAGATTAATTCCATCTTGGATTTTGGTATGGACATTACAAACATTACAGTGAAAAGCAACCTTTAGAGTCTTTAAACTTCTCTACAAAGTCTTAGTCAGCAAGATCAATCGATTCATCTAGAAGTTGGTTAGGCAGGGAAGAGATGTATAAGCAAGCAAGATAAAAAGAAAGAAACAGAGTTGCTTTTCATTATGGATAGACCCAATGGATTCTTAACATTAACTCCCCTTGTTACATGATTCCAAGAAGGTGTCAAAGGAATCCTATTCTTTTTTTAGTGGGTTTCTCAGTATGTAAAAGATTTTTGCAGTACTCCAAACAACAAGTATTTTGAGATTTTTCACTACTTTCTTTTGATACAACACCTAAATAAATGTGTAAGAAATGCATGTACAAAGAGAAAAGAAAAGGAAAAAACATATGAAGAATGGTTGCAGGAACTGGGTATGTCTAGTTTGATGAAAAGAAGGACTAGGGGAGACATGATAGCAGTCTTCGCAATATCTCAGGGGATGCCCCAAAGAAGAGGGAGTCAAGCTATTCTCCGAAGCATCTGAAGGCAGGACAAGAAGCAATGGGTGGAAACTAATCAAGGAGAAAAGCAACTTAGAATGAAGGAGAAATTATCTGACAGTTAGAGCAATTATTCAGTGGAATAACTTGCCCCCAGAAGTTGCGAATGTTCCAACACTGGAAGTTTTTTAAAAGATGTTGGATAACCATTCGTCTGAAGTGGTGTAGGGTTTCCTGCCTAGGCTGGGGGTTGGACTAGAAGACCTCCAAGGTCCCTTCCATCTCTGTAATTCTATTCTAAAAGAAAGGAAAAGAAGCAGAAAGACCTAACATTCACAGACATCTTCGTAAATGTATAAGATACAGTATATACTACTCCTACTCCTCCCATGCCCTCCCCCACATATACCTACATTGTATTTTCCCCACATTTCCCATGTTTTCCTAGCTACAATTTCCCCTTTGGATTTTTTATTTTGACCATCAGTAAACAATCATAGCCAATCAGGGATCACATGATGCTCCTGATACTGCCACAACATACGCTGATATTCCTGATACTGCCACAACATATGCTGATAAACACAACTAATATATCATGAAGACTACCTTTCAGTTCAAGATTAACCATGCAGTCAGATATTCAGATCAATTTCCTATAGGGCAAGGAGAAAAGCCAGACTTACAGATCATCCCAATTGGACAGATGACCTTATGTGGTGCCAGCAGTTTCCAGCTTTGCTATGAAAAGAATTCCTTCCATGCCTCACGGTCTAAAGAACGAATCAACTCTGACTTGTAATCCTCTGCAAATATTCATTTTTCTTTCCAGTTTAAAAGATTTTAAAGTAGATGACTTCAGACCTTCTGCTTGCTTTCTGAGATACCTACAGAGCTCATTAATTTAATTACAGCTGTTTTATCTTTCTTCTCCCTCTTTCTTTAATTCTTTCTTCCTTTCTTCCCTTAGAGCTGATTTCGTACCAAATGCAGAACGATGCCAGCCATAAACTATTATTCCATTATTAATGGGATTTATAATTGTTAGTATGAAGCTCTGTTTTTCTTCTACCTCCAGCAGGCAAGGAAGTGGCCCAGGCTGCATACAAAATGAGAAGGCACTCAGAAAGGACTAAAAGAGAAAGTAATCCAACCAGGTGATTTGGAAGCTAACTACAGAATTCCTGCCTCACTGTTTTTTGAACCAAAACTCCTAGATTATTTACAATCTCTTGCAAATGAGGGTCCACACTTTTTTTTTCTAAGCGGAAGAGTAGACTTACAATGCTTGCAGCTACTCTTTCCCCCAAAAGATTTGCAAAGAATCAAGTCAAAACTAGAGGTAATAATGAGCATGGCCTGGGGAAGGATAGAACCATGAAATAAAGAAAAAATAAAATTATGAATCAATTGAAACTCCAGGAGGCAAAACAAGAGAAGAGAAGAAACTGTCGAGTGGAACTGTCATGGGTCTTAAACCTACTTAAACCTTGATGTAACAATGAACTCCTAAGGGCTGATTTTTTTGCTCTGAAAAAAAATGCCAGAGATAGACCTTGTTCATTCTTAGAAGAAGGCACTCTTTTTTGTATGAGACCCTGCAACCATGATGGCTTCTATGAAGAAAGAGAAATTGAAGTACAGTCAGGGTGCAAATTTGAAGAAGGTAGCGTGTTCTCATACGGATTGTCTCTTGTGTTCCTGGATTCCTGCATACAGGCCCTTCCGGGATATTGAGTGGTTGGCTGCCACTTTAACGTCTCACAGTGTCCTAGATTAGTATTTCTTTGGGGACATTGTAGAAAAGGAACACAACCAGTTGCCTCTGGCATAGCCAGACTGAAGTGGTCTCTATGCTCCTGCTGGTCCTTTGGGCCTCATTAAACAACTTGGAGTATGTAAAACCAGCACAGACCATGGCAAAAAAAAAACCCCATAGAGACATACTATAGAAACTTCAATACAGGTAATTTTAGGCTGCAAAAATAAGGGGATAGAATCAAGATAATTGAAGTGTTAAGAGCACTTTATAATGCCTTAGCAAGACCACACTTTAATATTGCATCCAGTTTTGATCACCAAGATGTAAAAAAGATGTTGAGACTCTAGAAAGAGTGCAGAGAAGAGCATCAGAGATGATTAGGGAGCTGGAGCAGTGGTGGGATTATTATTTTTTTACTACTGATTCTATGGGCATGGTTGGTGAGCATGATGTGGCTTGGTAGGCGTCGCTTGGTGGGCATGTCAGGGGAAGGATAATGTAAAATCTGCATCCCCATTGTGCTCCAGGGGAAAGTTACTGCAAAATCTCCATTCCCTCCCCACTCCTGGGGGAAGGTTGCAGCAAAATCCCCATTCCCTCCCAAGCCCACTAACCTGCTTTCCAGTTCCATTCTCTTGTGCAAGAATTGAATATTTTCTTGATTTCCTAAAGTTCCACCTCTGTTCTTATGTTGGTCTTGATCTTCTTGGGAGTTCATTTCCAATTCATCCTTACTACTCTGTTCTTCCGGGCATACCAACCTTTCATAAAATTCCTGGGCCTTTTCCATAGAGACTATTTTAATTTTCCTTTCCTCCCATGAAACTAACATCCCTTCTGGGATTAGCCATTTAAATACAATTCTTTTTTGATTTAGATGGGCCGCTAGAAATTTATAATCTCATCTTTTTTCTCTTACTCTTCTTGGTATATGTTTGAGAACCAAAACTTCTTTACCTCTATACATGATTGATTCTTCTCTTGATATCTTGCATATGATGTCCCGGATGCTCCTTCTCACAAATCGTGTATGGACTTCTCTTGGGCATTTGTGGCATCTCGCATAATTTGTACTAACTCTGTAAATTTCATCAAACTCTCTCAAGATGTCATCTTTGTTCTCTTCCAATAATTCCACCAATATTTCTGCCATTCCCTGTTCCAGCTCTTCTTCTCTTGATTCCACTATGTTCTGGAATGTCAAATATGTAGCAGCCTTGTCCATCTCTAGGTAGACCAGTGAGTCCTCCATTTCTTTACTCACATTCTTTAGTTGTTCATCTACCCTTTCCAGTTTCCTTTCAGTTTGTTCTGTCCTTTTCTCTACCTCTTTTATTGTTGCTTCATTTTTCTCCAAGGCCTGCTGTATTATTCCAACTTTCTCCTCTACTTTAGAAATATCTGCCTTCATTTCTGCTTTTAGTTTCCCCATCTCTTCTTTTAATTCATTTATGTCTGCTCTTGTCTCATTATGATTTTTCATCATTGTTTCTTGCAACTTCAACATCGATTCTTGTAGAGTAAGCAGGATCAATTGATAGTGGCCTTCGAGGTGGTAGCTTCTTTCTCCAATGGTATTGTTTCTTCAATTGTCTTTTGTGACATGGGCAAACATGTTGCTAACATAGTTGTTAGCATCGGGATGGTCTTTCTTCCAGTTTTCAGAGTTGTAGTTGTTGTTGCATCAACAGCAAAAAGAGGTAAGAAGAACCACAAGCAGACTTCAACACCTCTGTTCATCCTTGCCTCACCACCAGAAACCTCCAAATTCATTTTTCCACTGGAAATTTTTAAGAAGAAATTGGATAAACATTTGTCTGAAGTGGTGTAGAGTTTTCTGCCTATGCAGGGGGTTGGATTAGAAGACCTCCAGGGTTCCTTCTAACTCTGTTATTCTATTCTAATCCTTGATTTAATACCATACTTGAGAACATCTGGGAAGGTCACATGTGATGATCACCTGACCTGAGGACACTGCAACCATCAGAAATATGTGGCAATTGCCAAGTGGCCACATTTCCCACATTTTGATCATGTGACTGTAGAGATGCTGTGATAATCATAAATATGAGGATGGTTGTCTCGTAGGTGCTTTTTTCAAGAGGCTGAAGAAGCTTCTTGCATGAGAAGTGAAACATCTTCAAAAAAAACCCAGAATGTCCAGTTGCCTCTTGAAAAAGCACCTTTGGGAAAATCATGACCTGGATGATGGAGAATCTCCACAGACATATGAGGAAGCTTGTATGTGACTTTTTTCAACGCTGATATAATGATCACTAAACAAATGGTTGTGACTTCAGGACTACCTGTCCATATTGCCTTCACATTTAGTTGAAGGCATTCATTGTAGTTGCAAGGAAAAGTTTTATGTCAGGGCAATTGTAATATTGCACAGTCACTCAGACAATGATAGTAAGTGGAAAACTACTTTTAGATCCATAGATGCCAGGCTCAAAAAAGAATTCAGAACATGATCAGAATTCCATTTCCATTCATGAATGGTTTCCATTACAGCCTTCATGTTAGTTGGTTGATAGTTTTGCTACTGATGTTGCCTTGTGCTCAACATGTCTTTCTTGAAATTTCCTTCAAAATAGAATGTAAAAGTCAATTCAAAATGGCCACGGAAATCTGGAGGGAAAGACTGTAATGTAAATTGCAATGTAAATGTAAAAGAAAAATTAGGGATGATATGGTAGCACTATTCCAGCATTTGAGTGGCTGTCAAAAAAGAAGAGGGGGGTCAACATTTTCCGAAGCACCAGAGGGAAGGACAAGAAACTATTGTTGGAAACTTATTAAAGAGAGCAGCAACCTGGAATTAAGGAGAAACATCCTAATAGTGAGGACAATTAACCAGTGGAACAGTTTGCCACCAGAAATCGTGGATGCTGCATCACTGGATGATTTTAAGAAGAGCCTAGATAACTTATGTGAAATATTATAGGATCTCCTGTTTGAACATGGGACTGGATGAGAAGATCTCCAGAATCCCTTCCATCTCATTCATTCATTCTGTTGTCGAATTAAAGAGTTGGAGATAGTGATGACATGCCTCCAGCATCTACCAAGGTGGGCCTACATTAGGGAATAAATTGGGGGAATTGTAGCTGTGCCCCCATTACCATATAAAGGGGATCAGAATTTCCAGTTAGGATCTTGTGTTTTTAATCAATGGTATGGATTTTATGACTTGTTTCTGTTTTAGAAAGCTGCCTCAAACTTTTTTTTTTGTGGGGGAGGGGGAAATTACAAGTTTAGTGGCATACAAATTCATCCTGTTTGAATTTGAATTTTTAAACCAGTTCAAAAAGTCAAACTGGCTCAACGCAATGTCCCAATTCAGTTCAAATGATTTATCTGACATGTCTTGGACTTTACCATTTATTTGAAAAGAAGGCTTTTGTGGATGTGCTAAAACCTGTCATATTTCATTTGATTCTGAGTTAACTGCATTTGGAGTTATCCAAGTTAATGCTTCAAATCATTGCAAAGATTTGGTGTGGAAAGCCAATTCAGTGGGAAGATTGGATGGAAGCCCCTTCAAACTGAATCCCCAAAATGTCTCTGTTCAGAGTATTGCAGTGGAAAATTCAGAGCCAAAAAAATAAACACAGATGGCTGAGGCTTCTTTATAAACTTTATAAACTTCTTTATAAACATATAAACTAAATTTTATAATACCAGTTGTAGATTTCTCAAATATGGAGCAAATTCAAACAGAAGCAGACATGTTACAGGTTCAGAGCAGAGGTCTAGTTTTCAGCAAGCAAGCAAGCAAATTTCTCTTTCACTTTAGAGCTGAGCACATAAGAGAAATAAACCATGCCCAGATTCTCTCTTCAACTTTCAGCCCTCGATTCAGCTTCATTGGCTGACCTTGTTATTAAGTTCTATTCCAGTTCATGAATATATTCTGACAGTCTCAATCCTCAAATAGTTGCTATAAAAATTCAACTGTCTTCAGATCCCATCTTAGGACACTGTAAAATCATGGTGTAAATGCTAGAATGCTGAAACAATCATTGTTGGTTTAAAAGTACTTTTCCATTTATTTCAACAACCATCAGTATCCAATAGAAAAAGAAACTTCTGGAGATTGCTGTCTTTTCTAGGAAGGGTTTTTCCTCCCCTTCTAAATTCTAAACTAAAATAAAATAAAATAGAAAATAGGGTCGTGAAAAATTAAATGAGAAGACAAAGCATCTTGGGAAAACATTAAGAAAACATTAAAAAATAATAATATGAGGAATGATAATAAGAATAAAATAACTGAGCTGTATGTTTCCTTCATATGATATTGGCAAAGATGGATGGCATCTCAATAAAATATTTGTTTTCAATGGCTTATCATAATAAATAATATTACAGTGTGGGATATCATAGTAAAAATAACTTCCATTTCCTGTATAAATGTTCGGCAATGAATAAACTATTTAATCATATCTGGATAAAGCCAAAAGAAGCTCCTGTTACCCCTATCAAATAGCTGTTTGTCACTTGCCATTTTCAATGCTCTTTCCTAATTTTTCATCATTTACATGAAAAAGAAATTATGGCTGGAGGCCACTGAGGTTTTTATTAATATCTTTTGCATCTTGGCTTTCTATCAAGTGCATTCTCATCACCCTCATCATTTCTGTTTGAGAGGAGATATCCAGATGCAGAAAAATTATGTTCCCAATTGCACAAATTATATTCCATAAAAGCAGGGAAATGCACTTTGGCTAACTGATTCAAACCAAAGATACTTTTTTCAAAAGACAACTGGGCATTCTTGTTTTTTGCTTGAAAAGGTTTCGCTTCTCATCCAAGAAGCTTCTTCAGCTCTGAAGTCCAGTTGCTTTTTGAAAAAGCACCTTTGCGACAACCATGACCTGGATCTGAGAATCTCCATAGATATTGACTGCAACCAATTTAATGACTTAAAAGTTCTTTAGTGACTTGTACCCCATTTCCCTAAATTGGGGTGTTTCCAGAGAGAGACTCAACAATATTTGATTTCCTTTGCAACAAACATGTTCTGACCCACACCCTTTTCCAACAAATCAAACACAATCCAAAAGGAACAGAAACCTTGTGATGCTATTGCAAAATGATTAGCTGTAATAAGCACAAGCCTTTCCAAACTGTGCAAGGCTTGCCAAAAGATATCAGACAAGAAATAATTTGCAATACAAAAATCTTCAAAAGCAAACTCAGGATACTGGAATGTCCATGAGGCTCGAGTTTCAAAACATCTTTGCCTTCTGCAAAATACATCCGATTTACAGCTGGCTTTTATCTTCTTGAAGGAGGGCCCATTACCTTGCAGCCTTAATCCCGAGTCGCCTGTGCTGTTGTAACTGCTCTTTCCTGCAAGCAATCCTGCACGCATGCACACTTGGCACAGGCTCCTCGGGAACCTCCTCATCGCTGCTGCCAGCCCCCACAATCTCTGAAAGTAGCAGTCCACTCCCCCATGGTCCTGGCCCCTCATCTGAGTCCTTGCTCTCCTCAGCAATCTGCACTTGCTGCCAGGTAGCCACAACAAAACAATACTAGAGGTTTGCATCATTTATCATAGGATAAGCCCTAGCCTTAGTCACAGCTATATTCAATTGTCCTGTGCAAGGAAGTCAAAACCTGATGAGAATTATCAATTCAGTTTGGTAAGGCAGTCTGAGTCAGTTCAGCAATTCAAATCAGAATGGAATGGAACAGAACAGAATAGAATAGTTGGTCTTCTAATCCAGCCCCCTGCTCAAGCAGGAGAACCTATACCATTCCAGATAAGTGACTGTCTAGTCTCTTATTAAAAACCTCCAGTGATGGAGCACCCACAATTTTTGAAGGCAAAGTTGTTCCATGGGTTAATTGTCATCACTGTTAGGAAGTTTCTCCTTAATTCCAGGTTGCTTCTCTCTTTGATTAGTTTCCATCCATTGTTTCTTGTCCTGCCCTTCTGGTGCTTTGGAGAATAATTTGAACCCCTCTTCTTTGTGGCCGCCCCTCAGGTAGATTAGATTAGATTAGATTCAACTTTATTGTCATTGCCATGAATACAGGCAACAAGATGCAATTAGTATCCAATCAGAAGTGCAAAACAACAGTAAAATATAAATATATGTATGCAAATATGCAAGGCATTCATGAATATGTCAATAGAAAACACAACAAAATGTATGTACACGAGCACACAAAGATAAGTGTGACTGCACATATATGAATATATACAACTGTAAAAATGTTCATGGACATATTGAATATAAATACAAATGCACAGAGAATTATACAAAATATAACATTATCAAGGGAAGCATCTGCATATATGTGGGGACAAACGAACTGAGGAGTTCAGCAAGGAAACTGCTGTGTGGTAAAAGCTGTTCCCTAGCCTGCTGGTCTTAGACTGCAGGCACCTGAACCTTCTCCCAGATGGAAGAAGAGAAAACAGTTGGTGGGTTGGATGGAAGGGGTCCTTAACGATGCTGTGGGCTTGACACAGACATCATTTCTTCTGAATGTCCACAATGGCAGGAAGTGGAATCCCTATAATGTGTTGGGCGGTTTTCACCACCCTCTATAATGCTTGTTTTTTTTCTTTTATAGTGCAATTTCCATACCAAACTGATACTGGTACTGGAATATTTCTACCATGCCACCCCTAGTCCTTCTTTTCTATAGACTAGCCAGACCAAAATCCTGCATTTTTTCTAAAATTTGGAAAATCAATCCACTAAGCTGTTTGGTTCAAATTGTCAAATCTACATGATTTCAATCTCTGAACTGGTTGTCTGCGTGCATAGAATAATTTGAGCTATGTAAATTTATTCAGTGGCATTCAACCGAATCTGATTATTTGCATCATGTTTGTGATCAGTTTGAAAACTGGATTCAGTTTGGAAATAAATCTGATTGCCTTCAGATCTTTGAATCAAATGCTTGAACAGCTGTGATATTCACAGCAGCATGGTACTCCATGTGCAGACTGGTCATAGATCTCTAAGGTTTGACAGAGGAGTGATTCAAATTCTGGGTGGTAATCCATAATTTCTAACCTTTCCCTTTGATTTGTCTGATTATCTATCTACAACCTTGGAAGATTTGTTTAATTTTTTTTTAATTTCTTCATTGTTTCCATTTTTGTGTTGTTCCATTTTCAGAAAATAGGTGACTTACAAAGCATCAATACAATACAATTATTATTATTTTGTAAATAATAATAATAATAATTACTCCACTTATAATGATTATTGCAAAATCAAATCAAGATGGCATCATTTGCCACTATATATCTATCATGTCAAACCTATCTTGGAAGAGTGCAGATGAAAGTATTATCTTTGTAACTCTAGCAAATTTATAGTCTCCTTCTGATATTGAGGCCAGGAAAGCAAATTAAAGGTGAAGAGGTATTTGTAACAAGGCATCAGATCTCTGTCTCAGGTCAGATCCTTGGAGTGAGAAGTCTCAGTGCCAAAGTATTTTCAGCATTTAATCATTGCTCAGTTCAACTGTTTTCAAAATGCAAAACTGCTATATTTAAAAAAGTGTATATCTACCCTATCAAGTTAGAATATTTTTGACATGTCTTATGACACCCGGAAAAATACAGCATCCTTCAAGGAAATATGGCATCTTTCAAGGAAAGATTGAAGGCAAATGAGGTCCAGGCAGACGAAGATCAGGGTTTCAAAATCTAAGGGACCAGTTTGGACAAAACTCAGCACTTTTTCGTGTGGCTGTTGATAAAAATAGGATCGCCAACATGATCGCCAACGTCTGATATGGCTTGCCAATGACAGATATGGCTCAAGGAGAAGATCTATAATATGCCCTTAATTAGTTGAATGGCTCGTCTTTGTTACTCTTTGATTCTTCCTACTCAATCACCGAAGTCATTTGTAGTGGATCAGCAAACTCTACTCAGTCCATTTGGGGCCAAGGTCTCCCAGAGATTGCTTAATTATAACTCTTCTCAGACTGAAGCTAATGTGATCATTGGTGAGGCATGGTGGAACAAACATAACTCAGGTATGTGTGAACAACTACATATTTTACATAGCAACTCTTGTAATTGTTCCTGTCAGATGACCTTGAACAAGGAGACATTCAACCTGGAAATAAGGATAACTTTTCTGACAGTGAGAACAATCAATCCATGGAACAGAAATTACCTTTGGAAGTTGCGGGAGCTTCACCTTTGGAGGCTTTCAAGAAGACACTGGACTGCAATTTGTCAGAAATGGTGTAGGGTCTCCTGCTTGGATGGGAGGTTGGACTAGATGACCTATAAGGTCCCTTCCAACTCTGATTATCTGTTAAACTATGAGTTCTAATTCCACCTTGGACACAAAGCCAGCTGGTGACCTTAAGCCAGTCACTCTCTCTCAGGAGGCAGGGACTTCCGAAAAACCTTGCCAAGTTGATTGTGGAACTAATCCAGGAGGTCTCCAGCAGTCAAAAAATGAGTCAAAAGCCCCCCAAAAAGTGCACACAAAATCTGAAATCCTTAATCTAGACTCTATCCCTTCATAATTCTATTGCCACCAGTTGTCTTCTGCAAAATATCTCAGAGGTCTATTTTTGGGCATTATCACCAAATTACATTTTTGTTTATGTAAATAGTAAGCTGCCTTAGAAATATTTGGGGGTGGCATGGTGGCTCCTTGGTTAAGATACTGGGCTGGTCAGCTGGAAAGCTTGACAACTAAGGTTTGAGGCCTGAGTTCCACATGATGGGTTGAGCTCCTGTCTTCCATGTCCTGCCAGCCTCGCAATTTAAAAGCATGCAACTGTGAGTAGATTAATAGGTAGCATTCTGGTGGGAAGGTAACAATGCTCTGTGACTTCAGGCTAAAATGTCTTCAGACAGCACTGACTCAATGGCATTGAAATGAACATGAGCACTGCCTCCTATAGTCAGCAATGACTACCAGAGTAAAATAGATACCGATACGGATAATCAGAGTTGGAAGGGATCTTGTAGGTCATCTAGTCCAATCTCCCACCCACGCAGGAGACCCTACACCATTTCTGACAAATGGCAGTCCAATCTCTTCTTGAAAGCCTCCAGGGATGGCGCTCCCACAATTTCCAAAGACAACTTCTGTTCCATGGGTTGATTGTTCTCATTGTCAAAAAGTTTCTTATTTCCAGGTTGAATCTCTCCTTGTTCAGTTTCTATCCATTATTACTTGTTTGACCTGCAGGCCCTCTAGAAAATAGCTTGACCCCCCTTCCTCTGTGTAGCAGACCCTCAAATATTGGAAGACTGCTCTCATGGCTCCTCTGGATCTGCTCTTCACTAGACTAGCCCTACCCAGTTCCAGTAACCGTTCTTCATATGTTTTAGTCTCCAGTCCCCTAATCATCCTGGTTGCTCTTCTCTGTACTTTTTCTAGAGTCTCAACATCTTTTTTGTAATGTGGTGAACAAAACTGGATGCAGTACTCTAAGCGTGGTCTTACTAGGGCTTTATAGAGTGATATTATACCTCACTTGATCTTGATTGTATCTCTCTGTTAATGCAATTTAGGATTTCATTAGCTTTTTTGGCTGCTGCTGCTGCTGCACACTGCTGGCTCATATTTAGCTGGTTATCCACTAAGACTCCAAGATCCCTCTCAAAGTTACTGCTATTAAGGCTGGTATTTCACCTACTGCTATTTAACCCAGTCCATTTGTGTATTGTTTATATGTGTATATTTCTCCTTAGACATATACAAATCTGGAAAGGCAGGTTAAATGTAACTTCAGTAAACAAACAGTTCATACTTCAAAAAATCAATACAATAAGTACATTAGGTTGTTTTTGCTTCTTAATACCAATATCCTAAATTCATGCAACTCTCCTATCTTGGAAATTTCAAGAATTAACTCTTTATCTGGGTCAGTATAGCATGTATTAAGTTCCAAGACTTGCCATTCAGCATAGCTGAAAGTAAAGAGATAACATTGCATTTATTCATGTATGTAATTTTATTTATTTCAGCCATGCATTTTTCTTACATAATGTTCCCTAATTTATACAGTTATTTCTTCAATAACTATAGTTTGGCAGATAATTTTTGAGCCCAAATGACATAGCAGAAACCCAAGAAGGTTCTAGGCAAAAGGTTATGTATATTCCCCTCTGCACAGACTTCAAGAAAGGTAAGAAAGAAAAGTAAATTAGATCATTTCCCCATCATTCATGCTTTCTTTGTATTTTAAAAAAATAAAGTCTGCAAAGATATACTGAAATGGTATGCATCTTGTCTAAAAGGTTTATTTATGTTTCACTAAAACACCTTTTTAAGCTTATTAAAATTGCAAAGTTTAGAAATGTACTTAGCATGAATGGTTGTTGATGCCCATTTGCAAATCTATAGGGGAGATGTACAGTAAGTAATTAGGTTTAAAAATGCAAGTGGAAAGATATATTTTTTTAAAATATTCAGGACACCATCTATTTAACTTAATATTTACTCAGCCAGGGCAATAACTGCAGGAGAGTGGGGCTATTCCTTTTAACGACTCCTTCACAGAAAAAAAAAATCTTAAACTTCTATGTAAAATTGTGGCCTAATTATTTAATTATCCTTTGCTATTCATCACCCAAGTTCTAATAATGATGAACTCACTTAATTTTAATGGATATGTCATAAGTGCTTCAACAGGAGTTCTCTTGACGCTTCATCATTCATTAACTAGTCATTATAACAAAAGTTCATCTCATGTTTAGGATGGCTATAAAATAAAGCCTATGTTTATTATTCATTCCATCCCATTATCTGATCCCTTTCCTTTGTACACTACCCAATTCATTTTCTGTTCTATCCTTTGTCCAGGGAAGATTTTAAGAAACACATGGGCTGCCAAGAAGGTTGAAGAATTTTAGTTATCCTTCTCACAAGGATAGCCAAATCTCTCCAATTCTCTTTTGATAAGACTCTCATCCCAGAAGAGATATTGGTTCCATTCCTTAATTTATCAATGCACAAAAAAAAGTTTCTTTCTAGAAAGCTTTCCTTCCTTTTGTTATTTCTTCGTTCTCCTTGAAGTGGCTTTTTTCTAAAAAGCCTATTTTGTGTGCTTTGTTATAACAAGTGAAGAACCACAAGAAATGCAAAAATGGACAGAAAACGTATAAACTAAGGTTCCACCAGTAAAAGAGAAAGAAAAAAGTATTATAAGTGTTAGTATTATTTGCTATCAGCCCTCTTTCCCAACCTACTTTCTGACAAATTTGTCCTACAAGAAAAAAAGAAAGATTAAGGGGGAAAAGGAAGAAAAATCTGGAAACAAGGAAGGATTTTGTTTTAAGGTAGAAATTTCTGACCAGAGTCTTATATCATCAGAACATTTCCACAAGGGCCTGATTCTCACTTTGAGGTCCTATTTCAATATATTAAAAAGACAGCTTCAAAGTTTGATGATAATGGAAAAGTTACTGAGCAAGTCTTTTTATCTTGCAAAGGTCTATCTGCTTTTGGCAAAGCTTTCCTATGTAGTTTGTAAAAAGATTAGTTCACATATCATCTCCCATAGATGTACAAAATGTACAAAATAATGGTAAGTAAAACTTTTTTGTATTATAATCTCTTTGACAAACCCAGTTCCTCTTGCTTTGGGTTTCATATAGGTAGCAAGTGGGCTAATTAAGCATGTCTCATGTAATGGCCACTGTCTCTAGTGATGTCTTGAGTACCAGAAGAAAATAGTTAGTTTGATATAATAGTGAAGACATCAGAGTAGAAACCAGGAGTTCTAGTTCCACTTTAGGCACAAAACCAGCTGGGTGACATTTGCCAATCATCCATACATATTTCCAAATCAGTTTGGAAAATCGGTCGTCTGCACACATATAGCATATTTTCTTTTGTAATTTGAATCAGAATGTATTTCAATATGATTTTCTAAAAAAAAAAGAATTGGATGAAAGAGTTGGATCTACTTTTCCACACTGAATGAACCCATAAAGCTTTGCATAGGCCATTATTGGTCAGGTTGTCTGGGGACAATGGAATGATGGTTTGACACATATGAGAAACATATCAAAAGCAGTGGTAATTTATTGTCCCCTCAAATATTTTACATGTTTTGCATTCCACAATCAATTATTGAAAGGCTAAATATCTGTTAAATGTAGGACCTGTTGCTATATGCTTGTACTTGGTGTGCAACTGGTACAAATGCATTCTCACTTTGCTTTCTTTTGTAAAGTGTTCTAGTTTTTATTACAAATAGCTTGCTGAGCCTATCTATAACCTTGATAACTCCATTCAATGTAATGGCCTTCGAACAGTTATAGCATAACAATAACTGCTAGGAGCATCAATATTGCAGAAGGAATCTATTGTTACTTATTTATCATTTATAACACAGGCACCAAACTGCATCTCCAGATATTTATGAAACATTTATGGATAATTTTATGTACTACTAGGCCTATGATATAAATGCATTATTTATTTCCTAGTAAATAATTGATAGCACCCCCCCTTAGACGAAGAGAAGGGGTGACAAGGGGTTTTAAGTCCGAGATGGCTTGAAGAGGTCCAGGCTGAGTCCAGGCTGATCTTCTGTTTCAAAGCAAATAAGCTATTTTGCCTTGCTTATCTTATGTTAAGCCATTTATAACCCTTTTTTCCCCTAGGAATGCAACACAGAACAATGAAATTGTACCTGGGATATTCAGATTCACTCATAGTGGCTTCTCCTTGGCTTCTCAGTGGCATTCTAGAGCTTGATTGCACTAACAGAGGGGTAGAATCAAGATCATGTGAAGTTCTAGTTCTTGGTAATCTTTGGTAAGACCACATTTAGAATAAACCATCCAATTTAGGTCACCCCAATACCAAAAAGAAGTTGAGACTTTGGAAAGAATACAGAGAAAATGGTTAGGGGCCTAGAAGTAGTGGTGGGATTCTACCAGTTCAGGTCTGTTCAGGCGAACTGGTAGTTCCAAGGATCAACTTTAGTGAATCAGTTCGTTCCAATGATCAGCTGTTGGGCCCACCTGCCTGTTCCAGCTCTAGTCTGTGTTTTATATCCTGGTTTTCAAGCTCAGCAGATTGCCGCGCTTTAGCTGTTTAACACAAAGAGATTGCTGGAGAAGTTCAGTAGCAAACGCTCTGTTCGTGTGCAAAGCGCACACTCACCAAACTTGTTGTTACACTGGGTTTATTTATTTATTTTTAATTTATTTTGTCAAGCATCAATCTCTAAGAACAATTGATCTCTAAGAATATAATTAGGAACATGATTAGGAGTACATGAGATGGGTACAAATGAAAGGGGAAATTAGGACAGGGAGGGTAGGCATGTTGGTGCTCTTATGCACACCCCTTACAGACAGACCTCTTAGGAATGGAGTGAGGTCAACAGTAGACAGTCTGAGATTAAAGTTTTGGGGCTTTGGGGAAGAAACCACAGTCAGGTAGTGCATTTCAGACATTGACCACTCTATTGCTGAAGTTGTATTTCCTGCAATTGAGTTTGGAGTGGTTTACCTTAAGTTTGTATTTATTTTGTACTTGTGTATTGTTGTGGTTGAAGCTGAAGTAGTCATTGACAGGTAGGACATTGTGGCAGATAATTTTATGTACTATGCTAAGGTCAGACCAAAGACATAGTTCTAAGTTATCTAAGCCCAAAATTTCAAATCTGGTGGTATAAGGTATTCTGTTGCGAGCAGAAAAGTGGAGGTTGAATTCCACCTCTACATAGAAGCTAAAACATATGAAGAATGATTGCAGGAACTAGGTATGTTCAGTCTAGTGAAAAGAAGGACCAAGGATGATATGATAGCAGTGTTCCAATATTTGAGGGGCTGCCACCAAAGAGTGGTTTGACCTATTTTCCAAAAAGGACAAGAAACATTACTTGGAAACTAATTAAGGAGACAAGCAACCTAGAACTAACATAATAGCAGTGTTCCTGTATTTGAAGGGCTGCCACAAGGAAGAGGGGGGCAGCATATTTACTAGAGCCCCTGTAGGTAGGACAAGAAACATTGTATGGAAACTAACCATGGAGAGAAGCAACCTAGGAGAAAATTCCCAACAGTGAGAACAATTAACCAGTGGAACAAATTGCCTTCAGAAGTTGTGGGTGCCCCATCTCTGGAGGCTTTTAAGATGACACTGGAAGCCATTTACCAGAAATAATATAGGTCTCCTGCAAGAGCAGGACATTGGACTATATGATCTTCAAGCTTCCTTATCACTCTGTAACTGTTACTAAGACCTCTCAGCATTCACTTTCAGCCAAAATACTTTTCCAGTGTATTTTCTTGGCAGTTCACACAACCATATTGAAAATCAGGCTAGATGGGTTAGTCCTTCAAGGCACACAATGAGTTCTGCAGCTGAAAGAAGATATCTCACCAAAGGTCACATGGTGAGGTTGCACCAAGTAAGATTTCATCATTTAAAGGAGATGGCATTCATTAATATCTAAGACCACATAGTAAGGATGAATTGGAAGCAAACTTCCAAGAAGATCAAGACCAACATAAGAACAGAGGTGGAACTTTAGGAAATCAAGAAAATATTCAATTACGACAGGAAAGAGAAGAAGGTAAGACACATCTTCAGGCACAAAGAGAAACCAGAGAAGTCAAAAGACAAAGAGCAAAACATAACTAATTAATGGAAGAAGAAAAGAAAATATTATCAAAACATAAATGGTCTAAACTCTATGATAAAAAGGAAAAGGACAATAGCCAAATTAATCAAACAAAATTCTAAAATAGTATGCCTACAAGAAACCCATATAAAGAAATCAGATGAAAAATATTTAGAATGCCCGAAATCAGGGAAGTTATTCATTGCACCGGCAGATGATGAGAAAAAGAAAGGGATTGCAGTGTATGTTAAAGAGGATATGAAAGTAGATTTAATATGGTTGGATCCTGATGGAAGAACTCTGGGTTTGCAGGTCTGGATTAATGCTATCCCAAATCTTTTAGAGGTAATTTACACCCCGAATGGAGATCAAAAAGAGTTTTTTAAGCATCTATATGAAAAAATAGTAAGATTGGAAAAAAAGAAATATTTGTGTCATGGGGGACTTTAATGCTATTGCTGATTATCAAAAAGATCACAGTAATGGGGAGAGGAAAAGGAAAAAGAGAGAGAGCTACCAAAAATATGTAGGGAAATGCTGATGGAGTTAAATTTGATTGATATATGGAGAAGGTTAAATCCTGAGAAAAAACAATTTACATTCTACTCAGACTCCCACCAAATATGGACACGAATTGACATGGCATGGATGAATGGGGAAATAGCAAATGAAATAAAATTTTATAAAATAAAATGAATGGGCAGATCACAATCCAATTCAGATAATCTGGAAAGGTAGAAAAAAACCCAAGAAAAGGTGGATGTTAAATGCCCAGTTAATTAGAGAAAAAGAATATACGAATAAACTTAAGGAGGAATTAAACTATTTCTTAAAGGAAAATAATAATGGAGTAACTACAAAATAAAACATTTGGGACACAATGAAGGCAGTAATAAGAGATATAACAATCTCTTATAATGCCAAGAGGAATAAAGAAAACCATTCCCAGCAAAACAAATTATAACAAAACATTAAGGAATTAGAAACACAATTACAAAGTACCCCAAAGGATTCAAGATTGCAAAATCAGATGAAATAACTAAACATAAATTAAATATAATTGAACAGGAGAGAATGATTATAAATTTGAATACAACTACTTCGACTTCAATGGTACCAATACCCTAGCCACTATAGAAAACCCCAGCTACAAAATTATCAGAGAAGCCATAGAAATTGAAAAAAGACCTGAAAGCATGAATAGAAGAGATTACTCCACCAGGCTGTCAATCATTTGGAAGCCTGCACTCTCAAATAGAAAGATCTCCACACCGCAAGCCAGGCAAACACCTGGGCACAAACAGACTCCTCTTGATACCTCCAGCTCAAACACATCCCAACCAGGCACCCAGATGAAACCTAGTTTCCAAACAAATGATAGCTATCCTTTTACTCAGAGCCAAGCTGCACTAAAAGCTTCCAATACAGGAACACAATGTTGCCAGCCAATCAAGACAAAAAAAAAAAAGCCACAAAACAGACAGAAGATATTAGAAACACCAATCAAGCAGAACACAGCAAACTCCAAGACCAATAAACACAGACCAAGACTCCCAACCAATCAGGATGAAGAAAAAACCATTCTGGCACAGCAGTAGGCTAGCCCCAAATTTAAAACTGAAACAGCTGTGAAAGTCTGACTCACAGACAAACACAATACAGAAGCCTGATGATGGCAGATGAGATTCTGCCGAAACATTGGTACAACTTTAAAAGTACAACTATAACAATGTGGGAAAATACCCGCACAAAGCTGAATACCATACATGTAAGTACCCGCGAAAACTTAAGAATATATGTGTGTGTGTGTGTGTGTGTGTGTGTGTCTTTTGTCATTGGCTATCCATATATATCAATAACAAAAGTTCTGGTTCTATCTGAACATCAATCTTTAACATTCTTTCTATCATTGTCTGCAATCTTATCCTCTTTTTTTTCCTTTTCCTAAATTCACCTTGCATGGTTCAATGTCCTTTCTTGTTTTGTTTTGTTTTTATTTCAGATATTAAGTAGAAGTACCATTATACATCTTAGATAAGATGTATATCTTTAGAGTAGTGTTTCTTCAACTTTTGCACCATCCCAGTTTTAAAAATTATAGGGAAACTAAAAGTTTTCTGTTTTTATGAGTTATCATCATTAATATTTACCACCCTAAACATTAAAATAGATGCATATTTATTTATTGAATGATATAAACATAACATTAAACTAATTAGATAGCAACCTAAACATCTTTTGTGTGTGGAGGAACTATTTTAACAAATAAAAAATGAGAAGAGTGACAATGTTTTCAATTTTTGCAAATATTTTCAGTGTCCAGCAAAGAATGTTGATTTGGCAAGCCCATTAAAGAGAAGTGTTGGAGAAACACAGAAGATAGAATAATAGGGTTGGTAGGGACCTTGTAGGTCTTTGAGTCAGATCCCCTTTCTCAACTTTCTTCGGTCTTGACACATGATCACAGAAAGAATAATAAAATAACAAAATAATAGAGTTGGAAGAGATGATGGAGATCCTCCAGTCCTCCAATCCAATCCCTCACCCAAGCAGGAGACACTACACCATTCCAGATAAATGGCTGTCCAATCTCTTCTTAAAAACCTTCAGTGTTGAAGCATTTACAACTTCTTGAGAAAAGCCATTCCACTGACTAATTGTTCCACTGTTAGGACATTTCTCCTTAGTTCTAGGTTGCTTCTCTCCATGATTAATTTCCCTCCATTGTTTCTTCTCTTGCCTTCTGCTGCTTTGAAGAATTGATCCCCTCTTCTTTGTGGCAGTCCCTTAAATACTGGAACAGTGCTATCATGTCTCCCCTAATCCTTCTTTTCACTAGACCAGCCATACCCAATTTCCACAACCAGTCTTCGTATGTTTTAGCTTCCAGGCCATAGGTGGAATTCAGTAGGTTCTGACTAGTTCTGGAGAACTGGTAGTGGAAATTTTGATGGTTCAGAGAACCGACAAATACCACCTCTGACTGGCCCCACTCCCATCTATTCTCTGCCTCCCATTGAGTCCCAGCTGATTGGCTGGGTCTTCTTTTGTTGCCCNTGCCTCCCATTGAGTCCCAGCTGATTGGCTGGGTCTTCTTTTGTTGCCCTGCACAGGAGAATGGAGCTGGAAAGCAGATTACTGGGGTGGGAATGGAATATTGCAGTTTCCACCTCCCTGCCATGCCTACCAAGCCATATTCACCAAGCCCACCACACCCACCAAGCCACACTCATAGAACCAGTAGTAAAACATTGTGAAACCCACCACTGTTCCAGGCCCCTAATCATCTTTGTTGTTCTTCTCTGCGCACTTTCCAGAGTCTCAACATCTTTTTTTTTTAATTTTGTGGTGATTAAAACATGAGGGGCTGTCACAGAGAAGAGGGAGTTGAACAAATGTCCTCAGACAGCAGGACGAGAACTGATGCATGGAAGCTTGTCAAAGAGACATCCAACCTAGAAGTAAATAGAAATGTCCTGACAAAACAATTAACCAGTGAAATGGCTTATGTCCAGAAGTTTTGGGTACTCCATCACTGGAAGTGTTCAAAAATAGACTGGACAACCATTTGAACCAAGATGATATCAGGTCTTCCTGCATGAGCAGGGTTTTGTACTAGAAAGCCTGCCTTTCAGCCCTATGATTCTATCTTCTAAAATCCTTGGGTGACTGAGAGGATATCCTGCAGTTCTTAAGAATTGACTACAGGTAGTCTTCAACTTACAACAGTTCATTTAGTGACAGTTCAAAGTTACAACGGCACTGGAAAAAACTTATTTAGGACAAATTTTCACACAATCGTTGCAGCATTCCCAGGGTCACCTAATTTACATTCGGATGCTTGACAACTGACTCACATTTATGACAGTTGCTATGTCCCAGAATCATGTGGCCTCCTTATGTGACCTTATGTGAGTTTTGTAGCATAAATTCAGTGCCAGAAAAGTAAACACAGATGACTGAGGCTTCATTTAACTTCTTTATAAACATATAAAGTAAATTTTACAATACCAGTTGTAGATTTCTCCAACATGGAACAAACTCAAACAGAAGCAGACATGTTACAGGTTCAGAGCAGAGCAGCTACTCAGGAGCTCAGAAACATACATCAGTTTCACTTTAGTTTAGCGGGCAAGCAAGACACACAGCAGAGGAGAGAAGCAGTTTCATTTTCAATAGACAGACTCAGAGATAACATAGCTTCAGAGCTGCAGAGCTTAATATACAGCCACACCTAGGCTACTTCTAGTTTCAGTTTCCAAACAGTCCTCATTGGCTGACTTAGTTGCTTGTTACCATGTTCTATTCCAATTCATGAATATATTCTGACACTCAATTGTGGACATAAGTTGAGTACTACCTTGTACCCTTAGGAAATTTTGCTTTAGATGTTCGTCTCCAAGTCTTGTTGATCCACATTTACAAGCCTGAGTTGTATATTGCTGTCAAAATTCCCCTCTGAAATAATACTTTTTCAGACCACTTTATTTTCTTCTTCAACTCCATCCATCCATCCATTTACATTTACATTTTTGGTCTTCTTTAGAAATCATGAAAATAAAATCCTTGCATAAGTCAATCCATCAATATATTGATTCTCAGAATGGGCACAAAGTAATGATATTACTGGGTCAGAAACCTGTGACAAGTGGCAGATCTCTGACATTTTCAAATATTTATTAGTACAATTGTTTAGACTCAAAATGAGTGATGCTTAAAAAGGAAAAAAATCCTCAAAAAAGAAAAAGTCCAGCAATATCATAGCACAAAATCCCCTGCAGGTTACATTTAGGTTCCACAGCCCTGTCTGGCAATTTTGAAAAGATAGGGAAATGTCACCATGTAGTTCAGGCTATTTGCCTTGTGCAAATTCCACAGATGTTGATGTTAGAGAGATATGAACTCAGGGTCTGCTTCAGACATCCCCAAGTACCCATTTTGCTTGTTAGTCCTGAAGTTTCTCACAACACAATGTGAAGTTTCTTGACAAGCCATTCTGACTTCTGTTCTCTCTCATCTGCACTTCTGTTTAAGGGGTCTGTAGATAATTTCATCGTATGATCTTTCCCTAGTGTATTCAGAACTAAAACTAGAGCTTGTCCTTCCTTCCCTTCCCTCCCTCCTTTCTTCTTTCCTCCCTCCCTTCCCTCCCTCCCTCCCTCCTCCCTCCCTCCTCCCTCCCTCCCTTCCTTCTTTACGTAGAGATGGAACTTTTTGCAGTATTTATGGGTTTTTCACCCTCCAATTCTCCCATACCTTCTTTCACTTCTGGTCCCACTTCTGTACCAGGGAGAAAGAGGTTACAAGATGACCACAATGAGAAAATGTGAAGACAGTTTTCATATGACCCTTTCAGTCATTTCCCCACCGCTCCTCAAGATCACTTAAGTCAAGTTCTTTTCTTTTTTTCATAGTTTCTATTGCCCTGATCATTTTTGTTACCCTTCTATGAACCTTTTCCAGTTTCTCTGATTTCTTCTGAATTTACGTTATCCAGAACTGGACACTATCTTCAGATTAAGATGAGAATTGAATACTTTCCTTCTGTTATATATGGAAATTACATCTCTGATGATGCAACCTAAAATTGCATTAGATTTCTTTGCAGCCATGCCACATGAAAAGCTCATATTTAATTTGCAATCAACTTCTTGTCCAACCTTTTCCCCCAAAATATTATTTCTAGAATATGTAATAGTTCTGAATATGTACATTTGATTTTTGTTTTGTAAAGGAAAGATTTGTCACATAGATGAGACTAATCAGCTCTGAGCTGGTAAGTGGCATTTCTTGGAGACAAAGTAGATATTTCAGTGCATTTCTTTGCAAGATTGCTACCTGTTTTTGTCAAACACCTTTAGATACATGAAGGTAAGGTTCCTTGGGGTCTTCCAACAGGAAACCAGAATGTTTAATGTGGTTGTCCATGCACAACACTGATCCCTTGGCCACTATCAAGCTCACAGCAATTATGCAAAACAAGGACAAACCTAAGTTTGTACAATCTGCACATGTACAATGGTGGAAACCCATTATTAAGGTAATCACCAGATGTCACCTTTCTGATGAGAGCAGAAGACTCGCTTATCAAATTAACAATTAGGATGCCATTGGCATCTTGCTCCCATTAATGTCATAATTGCAAATCAGTAAGCACCTGTGTTGCTTTCTCTGTTATATCCTAATTAGCTCCGTTAATGAACTATAATGAAATTAATGGGGAATGGGGAGAAATGTGGTAGGAAATTGTCCAGCAGAACCATCCAGAAACAACCACATGCCAATCCATGATAAAAAAAATCTAAACATTTGGTGAGAATATCTAAGTGTTATTTATTAAGATAATATTTTGATCAATTGAGAGTTCCAAAATATAGTCTTTGCTTTTTTTTTTCATCTTAACTTATGATGGACATCTTGGTTTTGTGGCAGCAATATGAAAGGCATTGGACATTGCCATCTTCTAGGGATGCATTTTCTGTATTCCAGTCTATCCTACAGACATGGTAATTCCCAGTGCTTTCTTATCCAAAATCTAATGAGGTCCAACCAGGGGTGGGATTCTACCGGTTTGGGCTGGTTTGGGTAGTTGGAACTGGTAGTTCCAGTGATAATTTGGCTTTGCCCACCAGTGATGGGATTCAAAAAAATTTATTACCAGTTCTGTAGGCATGGCTTTGGTGGGCATCGCTTGGTGGACATGGCAGGGGAAGGATATATAGAATCCACATTAGTCTCAACTCGACTAAGTTCTGGTGAATCAAGTGATCTTGTTCCCATAGACATCCACAGGAGGAAAAAAAAAGTAGAGATGCATTTTTTTTTAACAAAAAGAAAATTGTGTTTGAAAGACCTGTGATGTTTACCTTACCTATCAACCCACCTCCCACCAGCACATCAATGTTCCCAATGCAACTGAATTTGGATGTACTATTTTCTTTCAAATCAAAGTAACATTTGTAAAGAAAAACAAAACAAAAAGTAATCTGCACTCAAAGGAAAGTGTTCTTTTCCTGATGGGCAAGCAGCATGTTTTGGGGGGCAGTTTTGTCCTGCTGGCTTAACAACATGCCTGTCACAAAACTAGTGATTCAGACAAGTTACTAGTGCTTGCTTAATGATTAATTACCTTCTCCATGTGGATCAAGGTTTCCTCATTGTGCATGTTGTTTCAGAGAAATTCATCCTCTTTCTAAAGAACATAGCAGATGTGTGCAGAGTATTTAATGAAAGCCGACTGAAGGCTCACCATTCTGCGAACAAAATTAACAGAGTTCAGATATTCAGACTGCCTCTAATCCAAAGATATCCATATTATGTAGATGTGAGAAGTTACTTTGAAAAGAAACCATGGCTAGTTAATAAAGTCAGACTTTCATATGACAGAGTTGGAAGGAACCTTACAGGTCTTCTATCTAGTCCAGTGGTTCCCAAACTTTTTCAGTCCACTACCCCCTTGGTGCTACAAACTCAACCTCAGTGCCCCCCACCCAGAGGTGGGATTCAAATTTGTGGTCATAGCCTAATTTGAGGGTGTGACTTGCTGGTCACGTGACTGGGTAAGGTGTGGCTTGCTGGTCATGTGACTGGCTGGGCATGGCTTGTTGGTCACATGACCGGGTAGGTGTGGTTTGGTGGTCATGTGACTGGGTGGACATGGCCAGGTGACTGGCAAACAAGTGGTCCTCACTTAATGGTGGGTTGTTTAGTAAGTGTTCTAATTTATGACTGGCCTCTCCAGAGATACTTGACCTGTTTTTGGAGTTTTGACAGCCATGTGCACATTGGACTAGAGATCGGCAAAGCATCTCTGATTAGATTCTAGTAGTGAATAAAATCTAATCAGAGATGTTTTGCCGATTCTTGCTGATTTGTTTTATTTGTACTCTTTATTTTATGTTGAATTGCATTAACATGTGTGTTCCCTTCTTTGTGCACAGCCCAGAAGCTTTTGTGATTCTTTGCAGCAAAAATTACCGATTTCTGGCTTTTGCTCCTACTTTTCAAACATGAAACGTCACTGCTGTGTTCTAGTGCGGACCCACAGGTCCACCCCCATTGAGCCCACTACACTAGAGGGACCTGCCCAAGCAAGATCAAGTCAATGGGTTGGAAGCCCAAAGAAAGAAGAGAGGGAAAGAGAGAAGAGAGAAAAGAGAGAGAGAGAGAGAGAGAAAGAGAGAAGGAAGAAAAAGAAAAAGAAAGGGGAAGAAAGAAAAAGGGAGAAAGAAAGAGGGGGGATGGAAGAAAGGGACAGAACAAAAAAAAAGAAAATAAAAGGGAGGGAGGGAGGAGAAAGATAATGAGAATATCTTATTCTAATCCGATCACCTGCTCCAACAGGGTTAGAAAAGGAAAGGTGTTTGTGAGTGTTGTGTGATAGAGAGAGTAGCTGAGGTAGGTAGAGATAGGTAGGTATAGGCAGGGACGAAAAAGATTTTATTTATTTATTTATTATTAGTCAATTGCTCAACAAAATAATACGGTATAAGAGAAAACAATAGTTTATGAATGCATATGAATACATGGATACATATAAGAAAAATAAAAAATATATAAAAGAAACAATAGGACAGGGATGGCAGACACGTTGGTGCGCTTATGCAGCGCCCCCTACAGACCTCTTAGGAAAGGGTGAGGTCAATATTAGACAGTCTAAGGTTAAAGCTTTTTGGGGTTTGGGGAAAAAAAACCCACAGAGTCAGGTAGAGTATTCCAAACATTTGACCACTGCTGTTGCTGAAGTCGTATTTCCTGCAATTCAAGTTTGGTGTGGTTAACTTTGAGTTGTATCTGTTGTTTGCTCTTCTGTTGTTATGGTTGAACCTGAAGTATTCATTGACAGGTAAGTCATTGCAATGTATGATTTTATATACGATACTTAGATCAGACTGAAGATGGTGTAATTCAAGGTTTTCTAGGCTCCTAGAATTTCAGTCTGGTGGCATTAGGTATTCTGCAATGAGAAGAGTGGGAACTCTTCTTGTGAAATCATTGTAATGGACTTTCTCATAGCCGTGCTAACTTCAGATACATAATGTGGGTTCCAGACTGATGAGCTGTATTTGAGTATTGATCTGCAAAATGTTTTCGATGCTCTAGTTATTAGTGTAATATTACAAGAGAAAAGCTTTCGTAAAGATTAGGTTGACACTCTTAACGCCTTTTTTGGCTATGTAGTTACAGTGGGCTGCTAGCACTTCAATCATTAGAGATGAGTACTCCAAAGATCCCTTGACAGAGTTTTAGATCATCAACAAGGTCTTGACTATTTCAGCTTGTAATTTATTTTCTGATTTTTTTGCTATTATTTTGAGTATTTGTTGAGATTTGAAGTGCCATTTGTTTGACCATTCTGATTACATAGTCAAGCTCTTTTTGAAGGGTAGGCAGTAAATTGTCTGTGGTATTGAATTGCTTTACATCATCAGCGAAGAGAATGCAGTTTGCTCGTGATATGATCCACAGAGGTAATTTATGTTGAATATGAAAAGAGTTGATCTAGGACACCTGCCTTGGGGGACACCACTGGTTTGACAGGTACACAAATTTGATAGGAACGCTTCCAATTTGACCATTTGTTTGTCTATTTGACAGGAATGCGCTTCTATCCAGTTATGCAGGTGTCGCAGAGATACCGTAAGATTTAGTTTAGGAGTAGTTTGTTCGTGGTGACTAAGCGTTGAATTACATAAGGAAACAGCTTTACAGAAGGTCTACTGTGCAGATTGTGTCTATTGCTTTGGCCCTGATCGAGTTTGTGGTAGTCCATACTGTTTTTTGCTGCATGTAAAGAGTTGCAGATTACATTGATAGTTTGTTTTCGCTGAACCAATTTGTTTATCAGAGAAGTAGGTTGTGTTGTTTCTAAAGTGAAGGATAAAATGGATTTGTTTAGATAATTGATTCCAATGACTGGTTACAGGTGAACAGCAGCAGTAAAGGACGATTGGTTCCTGCAATTTCCACACTAGGCTGGGGTCTCCCTTTTTGAAAGATGGGGATGACTGTGGGCTTTGACTCATAGTTTTTGGCAAGGATCTGATCCTCGGAAAATCGCACGTGGATAGCTTTTCTTAAGAAGTTAGGTGCACATGATTCCCGTCTCGTGCAATAAGATCGAGAATGTAGTCTTTAGTAAGTCACTAGTGCTTTTATAAACAGTTGTTCTGTCTGCTAAAAAATTCTCGGATGATGTATTTTTATTGATCTTATTGTAGTTTTTGTGTGTTCAACTAGAAATACTGGGCATGATCCATTGCTGTTTACAAAATAGTGGAGCAGAAGAATATGTGTAAAAAGAGGTTGTTGCGGTTAAATGGTGTTCTGTCATCTGCAGTCTTTACCAATTTGGTCCTTTCAGGGGTGGGATGGACCTTGAGTTTTTTCAGTTTGTTGTTTACAAAAATTGTAAGAAAGCATCGGTGGAATTTGTGCATAGAAGTTTTCCTCTTGTTTAATGTGATAATTGGTGCATTCAGTTTTTATCTGGTGGCATAAAATTTTGTATCGGCTTTTGAAGGTTGGCAACGTGACCAGATTTTTTGTTCTTTCGCAAAGTGATTTTTTTTTTTTTTATTGAAGCTTCTTTATTTATTTTGGGTAATTTGTTTTTTCTGGTTTCGGGAGTTGTTAATGGTACATATAGTTTGATGAATCCTTTGACTTCAAGTAAAACATGTTGTATGGTCTTGGGGGCCACAGAGCCCGTCATTGTATCTTGTACCGCAGGGGCGCATCTCTGGTTATTTCAATGATATCAATATCTTCAGGAGAGATGTTTGTTGTATTTGAGTTGCTTATGATATCACAAACTTTGGTGATGTCATCTGATTCATTAGTGTCTTTGAGACCAAATAAGATGGCATTTGGACGTTTCTATTCACATTCCATGGTATCTCTGACGAATAAGGAGATATTATTTGTGGAATTTTTTTAAGGCTGTTGTTTGGAGGTTATTTTTGGTTGTAGTTGTGATTGTAATTGAGGTAGTTGTGGTTGTTGTGGGATTTGATTTTGAGCTGATAGGTATTCACTTATCTGTGCTGTATTTTTGCTGTGACAAGTTTGCAGACCAAGTAAATTTTTATCACTATGTCTGTTGCTAATTGCCTACAGATTCACACACAAAAACACAAGAAAATTGGCAAGGATGCTTTTGGTAACCTAATTGGCTGTCTGAGAAGACTGAATGGAAAAGTCCTTTGGAGGTATTCCACTTGAAAGCATCATTATAATATACATGAATTATTGAACTGCCTTCCCTGGCCATTTGTATTTCACACCGAATCTACTTAACTTTTGGAAGCAACCTGTTTGCTCAGCCTGTGGCTGAATTGAGACTGCAGCTTGATTGGACTTCTTTTTACTATGGTCTTCGTCTTCTTTTCACTTTTGAAATTTTGTATGGCTTTATTGGTTTGTTTGGTTATAACCTGCTTGGGGATTACTTTTAATGAAAAACAGACGAAAAGGTATCAACAAACAGACTTCGCAAAATGGTCTATTTTCAAAGAGCAGGTTTCCAGTTGCATAGAAAAAAAAAAANAAAGAGCAGGTTTCCAGTTGCATAGAAAAAAAAAAAAAGAGTCCCATTGCAAGTGGAAAAAAATATGGCTCTTCCCCCCCACCCATTTCTTAGTGCTTTGAAATGTGGGTTCTTTGCACCCACTAAAGGGCAAAGGTCATTTCTACTCTGTTGTCAACTATTTCTTGGATTCTCAACCATTTACACACCTAAACAAAATGCACAGCAGGTGCTTCCTGGTTCTTGGAGATAATCGCTAACTCTCTATTAATATTTTTAAAATCCTGGCTGTAGTTTATAATGTGGCAGAAGAGAGAGAGAGAAAAGATCAGATATTTACAGTATTTCTTTATTGAGAAATTATCACTTCTAAAGAATTCTTAAATATACATACAGTACATAAAGGTAAAAGTTCCCCTCGCACATACATGCTCATCATTTCCGACTCTAGGGGGGCGTTCTCCTCTCTGTTACAAAGCCAAAGAGCCAGCAATGTCTGAAGACGCCTCCATGGTCATGTGGCCGGCATGACTAAACACTGAAGGCACATGGAACACTGTTCCCTTCCCACCAAAGGGGTCCCTATTTTTCTACTTGCATTTTTTATGTGCTTTTGAACTGCTAGGTTTGCAGAAACTGGGACAAGTAATGGAAGCTTACTCCATTATGCGGTGCTAGGGATTTGAACAGCTGAACTGCCGACCTTTCTGATCAACAAGCTCAGCATTTTAGCCACTGAGCCACCACATCCCTTGCATACATATATAAAAATAGGACTGTAACTCACAGCCTCCTGGTTTCTAACTAGGTCCTTCATCACTAACCCAAATTGACTCTCACTAATATCTTATAAACATATAAATATGCATACAAAGGAATTTATCTTGGTTACCAAATTTGATTGAATTGAATTTCTTCCTGCTGCCACCTACTGTACGTGTATCCAGCCAGATACAAATTTTAACACATGATGCAAAGGCATAAGTTGTCATTCAACTCATAGATTTTGGTATGGGTGTTACCATACTAATGACTGGAATAACAACATAAAGTCTGTGTGACCCTAATGCGGGCTAGATATAAATTTCTCTGGGCACCCCTTCATAGCCCATTTGAAGATTTCTGGATGTCTGAATCATCTTTTCTGCAGCTGACATGCTGAGAACACCAGAAAACATCCACATCACCAAGTCCTTCCCATCTTCTCTGCCCCTCCAGTTGGGCTCCCAGCAGCATAGGCTGGGCTGTGTAGCAATAGCAATAGCATTTATATGCCGCTTCACAGTGCTTTACAATCCTCTCTAAGCTGTTTACAGAGTCAGCCTCTTGCCCCCAACAATCAAGTTCTTGTTTTACCAACCCTGGAAGAACGGAAGGCTGAGTCAACCTTGAGCTGGTCAGTATTGAACTCCTAGCTGCAGGTAGAGTCAGCCTGCAATACTGTACTTTAAAACCACTGTGCCACCATGGAAGAAAGGAAGGAAGGAAGGAAGGAAGGAAGGAAGGAAGGAAGGAAGGAAGGAAGGAAGGAAGGAAGGAAGGGGAAGGGAAGGGAAGGGAAGGAAAGGAAAGGAAAGGAAAGGAAAGGAAAGGAAAGAAAAGGGAAAGGGAAAAGGAAGAGCAATAGCAATAGCAATAGCAATAGCAATAACAATAGCTACTTAGACTTCTATATCACTTCACAGTGCTTTCCAGCCCTCTCTAAGCAGTTTACAGAGTCAGCTTCTTGCCCCCAACAATTTTGGGTTCTCATTTTATCCACCTCGAAAGGATGGAAAGGCTGAGTCAATCTGGAGCCTGGTGAGATTCCAACTGCCAAATTGCGGGCAGCCAGCAGGCAGCAACAAGTAGCCTGCAGTCAGGGGTGGGATTCAAATTTCTTAACAACCGGTTCTGTGGCTGTGGCCTAATTTGTGATTGTGGCTTGGTGGTCACATGACTGGCTGGTCGTTATAAATATTATAAATATTTATGTACATATTGATTTTTTTATTAAAAAAGAGCAACTTTTAAACAATGGTTGCAATGGCTGGGAATTTCAGGAAGCTGCATATTCATTTATTATAATATGTATGCCACTTATTCATTGGAAAGGCAATTTCACTTCACTTTTTTTTTAATTATTTCAAAAAACATATTCCAGGGCTCTTTATTGTGTAAAGCCATGTAATGCAAACTTTTTCTTTTGTGTGTGCTTTCAAGTCAATCCTGACATCATCCTGGAAACATCTCTGCAATTTTCTTGGCAAGATTTCAGAAAAGATTTTCCACTGCCTTCTTCCTAGGGCTAGTGAAACAATGAGTGGCCCAAAGTCATCCAGCTGGCTTTGGGCCTAAGGTGGGAGGAGGCACTAAGGTAAGGTGGGACTACAATTCAGCCTCTTTGTTTCAAGCCTGATGCCTTAACCACTACACCAAAATGGCTCCTAAGGAATGTATCTGCAGCTTAAACACACAGATAATTTCTTAATATGAAACAACCTGGGGCATATGTGTCTAAAATCTACTTTACATTGGATTCCGCAATCTGAAAGCCTCTCAACATCCATGGCAATGCTGATGGGGGGAGGAAAAATAGAAAAAAGAAACAAGATTTATATGACTCTCATATAGATATAAGATTACTTTAATGATGAATAAAAATAGTTTGCAATTTCCCAATTTATAAAACAAAGTTTAATCCCAAATTCTGTATTTTTGTGCCTGTCAGACAAGTCACACAGATAAACAGGTATCTAAGCACCAGGTTATAACAAACATGACCAGACAATATAAGAGAGAGAAAGCATTAAAGAAATAATGAATCTTGGAATTCATGTATCAAGAGAACTTTTACATATGCTATCCTCTTTTATATCAATAATGCAGGATAGATGTTCTGAGAACAGACAATATAACTCAATTTAAAAAGAATATGACATAAGAATAAAAAAATGAAACATGAACCTTGAGCAATATAAAAAGCAAGCCATGCTACTGCTCATAAGGTGAATATTCAACCAATATATTTTATATAATAACCATTAATGCCTGTCAGAAACAGAAGGGCATCATCAGCACGCTAACCCCGACGATTCACAATGTTCATGATCAGGACCCAGTTGGAACCCGGGGTGGGGGGAAGAAAGGACACAAGGGGGAGCAGGCAGGTGAAACAGGGAAGGGAGCCTGGGAAGAGGGAGGGCAAGAACGGCTCTCTACGCCTGCATGGAACGCCAGATTACAGTGAAGGAGAGGGGTCAGCAGGCTGCTTCGAGCACCAGCATCCCATCAAAACAAACTCTTCTGCTGCAAGCTGGCTCCAACCACACACGTCCTCATTCCCCTGTTCTGTTGGCGCTTCCAGGATGTGACACTCCACCGACGTGGAATTCTTAGCCTTCGCCTTGGTCTTCCCCAGCGACCCATTCGGAGTGATGGTCAGGTTGTTTTCCTGACCATCACGAGCATCAGCAAAAACCATCGCTCTGAGTGGGTCTCTGGGGAAGACCAAGGCGAAGTCTAAGAATTCCATGGATAAAAGCACACACACACACACCCTGCCCCAGCCCTCCCAAAGCACCTCCAAGGGCAGCAGAGGTGGTGGACTGGTGCTCCTGGCCCTGCTGCTTTAAGCACCTCCACGTGCTTAAAACAGGGCCATGATCACACAGACACAGACACACACACCACCCCAGCCCTCCCAAAGCACCTCCGCTCTGTGTGTAATGACGGCTGGGGTGGCAGGTGCTCCTGGCCCTGCTGCTTGAAGCACCTCCATGTGCTTAAAACAGGGCCATGAGCACACATGCACACCCACCCACCCCAGCCCTCCCAAAGCACCTCTGCAGGCAGCAGAGGTGGCGGACCTGGCTGCCTCCCATTTGACGACAGTGCTTATGTGCGGCGGCTGGGACTGCTGCCTGCCACGAGGTAAGGAGACCTGGGAGAGCACTGTGTGGCAGCTTAGCTGGCCAGTCGAGCCCGGGGATGTTGGGGAGGGCAGCTAGGTAGGTTGGGTGAGGCCCGGGGAGTCCCGGGGACAGTGGGGGAAGGGCAGGCTTACCTGTGAGCAGGCAGATCAGCTCCAGGCTGCTTCTTTCACCTGCTCTTGCTGGGAGAGCCTCTCTGGGCACAGCAAAAAGTTTACAAGGCCTCTCCCTTTGGGAAATGACTCCTGGGCAGCAGAGAGAAATAGGATTCAATTGGGCTGCTTTCCTGCTCCCCAGGGGTGAAAGGCAGGCAGCAATGGCTGGCCTGGCGGACAAAAGGCAGGCATGTCATGCATGCATACGATGTTGTGCATGTGCAAGAGGGACTGACTGGGCAGGGAGTGGAGAAGTCAGTGGAGAGGGGCAGGGCCAGCCAGGGGGCCATTTTGCCGGTTCTCTGAACTACAGGGAGCCCTAACATCCAGTTCTAAAGAATAGAACCGGACAGAACTGGTAGAATCCCACCCCTGCCTGGAGTACTGCTTTCTAACCACCGTGCCACTGCAGCTCTGCAGGACAGCAATGAATTAGTTGGCCCCCTAGAATGACCCCCATCCACATGGAAACACACTCTCCTCTTCCTTCTTCCTTCTCACCCTACATGGTCATCAAAGTCACCTTCTCTTTTGTCAAAGCTGAACATGTTAACTAAACCACCATGACAAACGCGGAGGCTTAGCCATCCATGTTGAAGAACTGCTGTGAAGTCATGCAAAGCAACTCCTTGATAACTTTCTTTCTTTCTTTCTTTCTTTCTTTTTTGAAGAAAGTTGCTTTTTTAATTTCTCCATTGTGGTTTACTGCAGTGTTATTTATTTTTTAACAATTTTTTTCTGTTCTGCCTTTAGACAGAGACAAGGGCAGAGACAATCCCTATTATCTATAGATAGGAAAAGTCTCCTTGGTTCTTTGCAGCAGGGCTAAAATATCCAACAGTGAAAACATTTTGATTTATTTTTTAATCATTACATCTGGCTCTTCCTTCCTTCCTTCCTTCCTTCCTTCCTTCCTTCTCTCCCTCCTTCCTTCCTTCCCTCCCTCCTATCCCCTTCCTTACTTCTTCCCTTCCCCATTCCCTTCCTCCCTTCCTTTCTTCCCTCAATCCTTCCTTTCCTCCCTCCTTTTTCATTCCTTTTCTCATTCCCCTCCTTCCTTCTCTCCCTCCCTCCTGTCCCTTCCTTCCTACCTTCCCCCATTCCCTTTTTCCCTCCTTTCTTCCCGCAATCCTTTCTTTCCTCCTGCCCTCTTTTCATTCCTTCCTTCCTTCCCTCCTTCCCTCTTTTCATTCCACCCTTTTCTCTTTCCCTCCCCCCTCCCTCCCTCTGGTCCCTTTGTCTTTCCATCCACCCATCTATCACAGTGTGCATAGTGGGAAGCTATTGGTTATATTATGAGTGATCATATTACAAAACATGATCTGATCATACTGCATTACTGGGATGTTGCTCGCTCTGGCAAGAATAATCAGGTCTCCCTCTCTCTGTGTATATAAAGATAGATACAGATTCTTTCAGCCACTGAAATTTAAATGAGAAGAAAAGGAAGCAGCAGGGCCGTTTCACTTTCTTCCCCATGCTGTACAAAACAAAACATATAGCTCTGCATGCATTATTAATACGGGGTTTATTGCTTGCTTTTATTGGCTTCACCGCTGCTGCCCTCTTGGGAAGTCACCGAAGGCAGGGTGGATTGCACAAATGTCCACATTAGCAGGGACAGCCATATACAAGGCAAATAAGATGCCACAAATTTCAATCTGTGATTCCACTCTTTGTGTAAGCATTAATACGGAAACACTGTCTCCTTCACCACCGCTTATTGAAATATTTGTTCATTCATGTTTGGAAAGGCAATTGTGTGGCTATTGCAATAACCTATCACACAGATATTTCTGAGGAGGGAGGGAGGGAGGAGGAAATGGGAGGGAGGGAGAGAGGAAAATGAGAACAAGAGAAGAAAGGGAGGGAGGGAGGGAGGAAAGAAGGTGAATGAGAGAAGAAAGGGAGGAGGAAACGGGAGGGAGGAAAAAAGGAAGCAAGATGAGAATGAATGAAGAAAGGTAGAGAGGGAGGAGGAAATGGAGGGAGGGAGAGATATATCTAGATACCATTACTATTCATTGTATGCTTTATCATGCAAATCCCTAATCATCTTTATTGCTCCTCGCTGCACTTTTTCTAGGGTTCTAGAAGTCTCAACTTTTTTTTTTTTTTGTATTGTGGTGACCAAAACTGGGCTAAATATTCCAACTGTGCTCCCACCAACGCATTACAAAGTCATACTAACACTTCATAGGATCTTGATGCTACCCCTTTGGTGATGCAGGTATTCTATACCTATTCATGTTCTTTTCTTGCCTGTTTAAAACCTTACTTTTCTCCCTATCAAATTGCATTTTTTAGATAGGGCCCAGAGTTCGCATCTGTCAAAATTGTTTTGGATCTTAAGCCTATCTTCTAAAGTGTTGGCTACTCCCTTTAGATTGGTGTTGACTGCAAATATGATGAGTTCCCCTTCTATCCTCTCAACTAAATCATTTAAGAAATATCCTACTGCATGTTTCCCTCCATGTAAATGTTGGGTGTAGTTAATCAAACAGTTACAAATCCATTTGGTGGGGATACTGTCTATCCCACTTTTTTTTTTTTTTTTGAACTTACTAAGAAATTGGCTTTGGTCTAGTTTGTCTACTTGTCTAAACTCTTCTCACATATTTTTTTCCCAAAGGACAACACTGAATTTCTTTACAAATAGGGGTGATAGCTTGATCTGTTCATATCATATTCATATTGATAGCATGAATTAACACACTGACAATGTTCCTTCAGGGGCTCATCAGATAGGATTATTTGGCCATGACTTTTGGGCAGGTCTCTGGTTTGGGCAGAGTTCGATGTAGCCCTGACTATCATGCCTCTGAATTGCTAATCGATGTGTTCTACATTCAAGTTGTCAACTGTCCAGTTGGCAAATCTAGAAAAATGAACTCTGGGGACATTATTTTACCAAGAATATAAAACTTTACTGAATAGATCACATTGGCACAGGAGAAGCCAAACCAGCTCTGTGTTTCCCATGAAAAAACAGACATAGTTAATTCCCCCTCTTCCCTACAGGCCACCCACAGTCCAAAATGTCCACCAATCACCCCTGTTCATTTTGTGGTGGGAACCTGCCAGCCACACTGGGGCATCTGCTTGGTGTGTCCTTGGGATGCCAGCAGTGCCCCATGGAAGCTGAGGGATGCTTGAATACCATTCTTCCTCCCTTGCATTCCATCCACCCCTCTCCTTGTTATTGTCTAGTCAAAAGCGAAGGAAAAATGTAGGTGAAAGTGCAAATCAGTCTTGATACTGCACAATAGGATTGGGAGAAAGAGAAAAAGGGTCTTGGAAACATTCCTTGCTACCAGTGGTGGGATTCAATTTTTTTGACTACTGGTTCTGTGGGCATGGCTTGGTGGGCTTGGCAGGGGAAGGATACCGCAAAATCCCCCTTCCCTCCCAACCCCACTAACCTGCTTTCCAGCTCCGTTCTCCTGTGCAGGGCAACCAAAGGAGACCCAGCCCATTAGCTGGGACTCAATGGGAGGCAGAAAAGAGATGGGGTTGGTAGGGCCAGTCAGAGATGGAATTGGCCGGTTCTCTGAACTACTGAAAATTTCCACTGTTAGTTCTTCAGAACCTGTCAGAACCTGCTGAATACCATCTCTGCTTGCTACCTCCAATAATTGAGGACACCTTTATGGATCTGTGTCTTCTGAGGGTACACAAACCATATGAGCCCATCAATTCTTCCTACCATGTCATACACCTCAAATACACTGGATGTTGTAGCATTTTCTCCATCTTTTAGGTGGGTGAACAAAACTACCCTAGTTCACTCAGATATTTAAATGGTGATCTAGCATCATTCCTTTCATTTCACCTTTATTGTTGCTTTATTCTAGAGGTTCACCACTTACCTATGCTAATGTAAGTGCAAGATGGCTCAAAAAGGATTTTGGTACCATCAGGTAAGGCTGGGAAATATCTTGGTTGGAAATCCCAGATACCATTCTTGAATAAAAAATATATTAAGACTCCAGAAAGAATACAGAGAAGAGCAGCAAAGATGATGTGGGGACCTGAGGCTAAAACAAATAAAGAACAGTTGCAGGAACTGGGTATGTCAAGTTTGATGAAAAGAAGGATAAGGGAGACATGATAGCAGTCTTCCAATATCTCGGGCTGCCCCAAAGAAGAGGGAGTCAAACTATTTTCCAAAGCATCTGAGGGCAGGACAAGAAGCAATGGGTGGAAACTAATCAAGGAGAGAAGCAACCTAGAACTAAGGAGAAATTTCCTGACAGAACAATTAATCAGTGGAACAATTTGCCTCCAGAAATTGTGAATGCTCCAACACTGGAAGTTTTTAAGAAGATGTTGGATAACCATTTGTCTGAAGTAGTGTAGGGTCTCCTGCCTAAGCAGAGGGTTGGATTAGAAGATCTCCTAGGTCCCTTCCAACTCTATTATTCTACTAAGCTCTCCCATTCAACTGTCCTCCAAATGCACTGGGTTCACATAATCCAGATTTTACAGTTAGAATTGCCAAGAGCTACATGGTGAAATGATATGACTCAATACATGCCATTTTTTTTTTCGTACTGTGGTGAACTGTTCTATTTTATGATTTTGCTAATACTGTTAAGGGCCTTTAATGAATGTGTTATAAGCTGCCTGGAGGCTCTTTTGAAATCAGAAGGCAAAGCTTGGATCTCTTAAGGAAGAGATCAATAAATATTAACTAACTTCCCCATTTCAAGATGCTGCCTTGGAATAAGGGTGCTGGAACAGCGGCGACCCTTTAATTTCATGTCTGTTCCAAATATTTTCCCAAAGATCTCATCTTAAGTAAAATGCTGCAGACAAAATGGCATTTGAGATGATTTTCTCTCTTTCCCACAAAAATCTTATTCACATATCCAGAAGAAGCAAAGGAGGTAACTCACTTCAAGCAACCTCTGTTCTAGCTAGAATTAGCTAATTTTCTCTCTTTAGCTTCAAAATCTATTTGCTTTTCTATTCCCAAACTTGAGTCTGTCCCTTCCTTGAAGGTCTCGACATAAATTTATAGCACCATTTTTTCCCCACCCCTCCCATTCTGAGCCCTCTACAACTTTCCTTCCTTGAAAGAAACTAGCTCTTTACATATTTCCCTGGGATATTTTTTGCAATATTAGCAAACACATTCAGGAAAACCCTGAGGTGTGTTCTTTTCTCAGCAATTTTGATTTCCAGAAATATCCTTAAGTTCTCATTAGTTAAGGCACTCACACACCTGTAAAAGTTTTGGTTTTTTTTCTTTTAAAAATATCAGGATCCAATGAAATTTATTGGGTGCTTTGAAGCATCATTCTGTCATCTAAAAGGTCCATTCTGGCCATAGAAGAAGGTAGCAGAGATCTATTGAGTTTCTAGGCTCTCCACATCTTTCTTTTATATTGTGACAACCCAAACTGGATGCAGTATTCCAAGTGTGGTCTTACCAGTGCAGTATAAAATGGTGCTACCACTTCTCATGATCTTCTTGTCTCAGGATGCAGCCCTGCATTGGCTTTTCTGGCATCCATAGCACACAGCTGGCTCATACTTAAGTAATTGTCCACTCAGATGCATAGATCCCTCACACAGCTACTAATGTTGAGACAGGAAATGCCTATTATATAGCTATGCATTTAGTTTTTCCTGCTTAACTGCAAGATCTTACTTTTCTCACGCTGAATTTCATCTTGTTGGATAGGGCCAGGCCCCAATAGAGTCAAGTTCCTTATGAATTTTGAGTCTATTTTCTAAAGTGTTATGAGCTCCCCCCAGCTTAGTGTGTTCTGCAGATTTAATATGTTCTCCTTCTAAATCATTTATGAAAATGTTAAACAATACTGGGCCCCTTACAGAAGTACCCCACTGCATACTTCCCTCCATGTAGATGTAGTTCCACCAATGACTACATGCTAGGTGTGGTTGTTCAGCCAACTGCAAATCCACCTTGTAGTGGTACTCTAGCAATAGAAATAGCACTTAGACTTATATACTGTTTCACAGTGCTTTACAGTTCTGTCTAAGCTGTTTACAGAATCAGCTTATTGCTCTTAAGAATCTGAGTCCTCATTTTACTGACCTTGGAAGGATCGAAGGATGAGTCAACCTAGAATTGGTGAGAACTGAACTGCTGGCAGTCAGCAAAATTAGCCTGCAATGCTGCATTCTAACCACTGTGTTACCACGGTTCTATCCCACATTGTTCTGTCTTACCAAGTTTCAAGTATCACCCAATGGCCACATTTGTTCCTTTTTTATGTTAGAATATATACAATCCAAAGATTGTATTTTGCTCTGCTTGCTATTCTGATTCTAAAGTTTCCCAGTTTTTTTTTTAAGAGAGAGACAGAAGGAGGAAGGGAGGGAGAGAGAGAGAGACAGAGGGGGAGAGAGAGAAAGAGAGAGGGGAGAGAGAGGGGGGGGAGGGAGAGAAAGAGTGAAATGAAGTGATGCTACTGAGAGCTCCACTATTAGAAAACAGTGGCCCTTAGATTGGCATTTGTCCATCTCATCCTTGGCAAACGGAAGGCCTCCTCATCTTTTGCAACCTGTTCAGAGCTGCATTAAATCACCCACTTTATTTCATAAATATATTATGGACATCTGGCTAGTCAAAAATGTGCCAACCTTTCCGAGTCATATCTGCTGCATCAGCTCAGGAGACATTTCCGCAATATGCCGTTTTCCTCTGTTGGGCTTTTTGCAATGAAGTGATTTCACCTGGACTCTTCTTCATTGAATGCTTCCCACAAGCCATCCATACTTTTGGTGTGACTTAAAAAGGGGCAATTTTGGTTGCCAGGTTTTCTCACTAGTTATTGTTGAAGACAAGACACTTATAACTGATGTTGTTAAATTAGACTACATTGATTCAAAATGTCCATCCTTTTCTTCCTACTTAAAGTTCACCCAGGATCTGAATTCATACAACATACAAACTTATTGACATATGAACTTTAGCAACACAAATGGATCTGGAATAATGTTTTTTCCTTTCACAATTATAATATTTTTGTCCTGCCTTTCCAGCATCTAGAACATAGAGGAATAATGTATTTGTATTTATTCATTCATTTTATTTATTTATTTTGTCAAGCATGTATTAGATAACAGATAGAAGTATAAACATGATTATTAATACATGAAATGGGTAAGAATAAAAGGGGACATTAGGACGGGGATGGTAGGCAAGTTGGTGCTTATGCACTCCCCTTGGTGCTTATGCACTCCCCTTGGTGCTTATGCACTCCACTCACCCCTTTTAGGAATGGGGTGAGGTCAGCAGTTGACAGTCTAAAGGTTAAAGTTTTTGAGGATTTCTGAAGAAACCACAGAGTCAGGTAGAGTATTCCAGACATTGACCACTCTTTTGCTGAAGTCATATTTCCTGCAATCAAGTTTGGTGCAGTTTGCCCTGCGTTTGTATCTATTGTGTGCTTGTGTTTTGTTGTGGTTGAAGTTGAAGTAGTCATTGACGGGTAGGACATTGTAATAGATAACTATGTACTACGCTTAGGCCAGACCGAAGTTAGTGTAATTCTAAGTTGTCTAAGCCTAAAATTTCAAGCCTGGTGGCATAAGGCATTCTGTTGTGAGTAGAGGAGTGGAGGATTCTTGTGAAATATTTCTGGACTCCCTCGATTGTGTTAATGTCCAATGTGCTAATGTCTGATCTTGTTATTATTGTTATGTTAATATCCGATCTTGGAAGACTTCCAGCCCAACCCTGCAAGGCAAGAAATCTTGTATCCTACTGGACAAATGGCTGTGCAATTTTTTTCCTGAAAACCTTCAGTGATGTAGCACCCACAATTCTGAGAGGCAAGCTGTTCCATTCATTAATTGTTCTCACTATCAGGAAATTTCTCTTTAGTTGGATCTCTCTTTTATGACCTTCCACTCCGTTACTTCTTGTCCTGCCCTCAGGTGCTTTAGAGAATAGGTTGACCTCCCTCTTCTCTGTGATATGGAAGACTACTATCATATCACCCCCAATCCTTCTTTTCATTAGACATACCTAGTTCCTTCAACTGTCCATCATACAATTTAGCCTCCAGATCCACCCCAAAGATAAAACACCCACACAAAAGCTGAGCAACATGGTATATGTAGTACAATGCAGTGAGCCATGCGTAGTTCTATGCACTGGGGAAACAAAACAACCACTTCTCTCAACAGAGGGAGAGGGATATAGCATCATCTATCCCCAGTCTACAACATGGTCCTGTCAACAATTCCAAGAAGGCTCCACACCAGTGGTGGTCTTCAGAAGGTTCTGACCAGTTCTGAAGAACTGGTAATGGAAATTTTGAGTAGTTTGCAGAACCGGCAAATACCACCTCTGACTGAAGATTTTGCAGTATCCTTCCTCTACCATGCCCACCAAGCCACGCACACAGAACCAATAGTAAAGAAATTTGAATACCACCACTGCTCCACACCCATTTGCACCATTCAGATGACCCTGACAACACAGATAAACCTCCAGGTGTCCTTAATGACTCGCTAAAAGAATGCAAATGACCAGCTGTCTGCAAGGAGTACAGGTCATTCCATTCCCCAGTTGAAGAAGCTTTTTGGATAAGAAGCTAAACATCTTCAAAGAAAAACCAGAAAGTCCAATTGCCTTGTTGGAAGTTAAAACCCACCCCTCTCCTAGGAAAATGAAATATTTTAGGATATATCAAAAATACAGAATATTTCCCTTAAAAAGAAAAGCAGAAACTCAGAGGCAGAAACTCAGTCCACCACCTTTGCGAATGAACCGTTTCTCTGGCCTGGGCCAGTCTATTTTATATAACAAAGATCTACTCCAGGTAGAGCTACAATAGGAATTGCCCAAAGCCCTTTCATTACATCATCATCCAGCAAAGGCTCAACCAAGCTTATGGACTCAGGACAGCCTACAGAGTTGCCCCTGCATGGCCCCATGGGAGTCTGACAACCAATCAGAATACAAACTCTCAAATCTCACTGGGCATTAAAACAAGGGACTTCTCAAGCATCTTGCACTTTTTTTGGTCTGTCCACCATTAAACCATCTTTCTCCAAAAGTCACCTTTGTTTCAGTATCTGTTTCTTTTCCCCACTTGGAACTAATACATCCCATGTCCCATGCTGCACCCAACGGATATGCAAAAAGGATGTAAAACGGACAAAAACACGCTTGCCGCATCCCGTTGGAAAACCGCGATGCCATCCTTGTGTATCTCACTTACGATACGTGTTTTTACGCTACTATCCAGTCAAACATCCATCTACTGGCTATTTCATCCGCTCAAAAAAGTTTTAGGCTGCCACCAAACTTTTTTGAGTGATGAACTTTCCACCGATACTACTGTAGACAATCCACACACATACAGGCAAACATAACGTTGCTACATCCGTTGTCATCCATTTACACGTCCGGCTGTATCCTCTTTGGCATCCTACTGGGGCATCCCACAACTCACATCGCACTCGCATCTGAAAATGGAGAAAGGGAGGAAGTGAAGTAGTACATGGAAACGTCCACAACAGGCGTTAGTAAGCAATGGAAATTAGAAAGGATATAAGCAAGAATGGCATACTCATATATAAGAAGCATTAAAACATGGAAAAGTTTTGTATATGGGACGTTGATCTCGGATATTTAGCTGGATGTCTGAGGAGTAATGCCTAGAGTATTGTGGGAGGACAACCTAGCGGAAAACCGAATATTTTCCTATAAAAAGGGGGGGACGGAATCATCACCAGGTATTTCACTATCAGGTCAGCCGCCAATGGTGTTACAGACCTCTCCACCTTGGTCTTGCTCTTCCACATTCATCCATTGATCTCACATGGATCATCACACACTCCTTATTGTAGCTGCGATCATTTCAACCCAGAACCAAGGCCCTGTCAGACTGTTTCACCTTTTTGCTACACAAGGAGAAAAGGAGGGACATCCAAGTGCTGTGTGGGTCCATACGAGTGGATCAGGAGAAGAGTGGAGTTTGGACTCTTTGACAAAGCTGATGGTGGAGCTGAGGAATGAAGACCTTGTGCATTCCAGCACTTCATGAGGATGCCACCGAGCCATGTTTGCATGAACTTGTTGCAGCATCTGAGACCAGGTCTGGACCAGCCTGACACAACATCGTGTCCCAGCTGGACCTGTACTGAAGGTGGCCACTGGGACTTCTGTGCCCACCTGGCCTCTGAACCAATACACGAAACATTGCAGTTATGCCTGGAGGGTGCCACACAACACATCAATCTTCTCTTT